>VMDO01006437.1:0-99068 GCA_007922755.1 Pedetes capensis
CACTAAAATAATTTCTTTACTACACTGTACCTCACCACATTTGAGATACAAATGTAAACTTAAATCTCCACGGGGTTGTAAAAATAAAAATGTATTTTAACATGTGAACCTTTACTGAGAATATTTGGAGATTGGTCAGCCATTCAGTTATTTCTATATATCTTTTAAATTCTATTCTACAAAAAAATTGCCATTATATTTGATTGGGTATAGAATACATGGCCAGGGAAGTCAAGCCAAACCTTTAACAGTTTTAAGCCAATTATATTCTTCTCAAGTTCTTTACACATACACGTATACATAAAAGCATAGATATCTAGCACATGAATGCAGGAAAAAAGGTTTTAATATTGTGAACATATTCATGGTGTAAAAGTTTGATACATTAAATAGTGATTAGCATAGTTGAGTTTTCATCATCATCGATCTTATTTTTCAAAACACAGTTGAACATTGTTTATGTAGCCATTTAAATAAAAAGGATAAATGCACTTTTATTGTGGGATTCTGTTATTTATAGTCATTAGACCAGATTCACATCAGAGCAGTTCACATTTTTATATTTAACTTGTTCCAATGTAACTACCAGAATCTCAACAGTATGGAATGTTTCCTTGATAATTTTGACATGAAAATTGTCCTAGGGGAACTCGGAGCTTCGTTACCTAGTGCTGAAAGTTAGCTTTCCAGTGGTTATCTACTGCTCCTCTTGACAGCCCTTGGGTGATTACAGTGAAGTCAGCAGCTATTTGTGAGCATAGTAATGACTCTCCATGGGTGCTCTGTCCTATTGGGAAAACTTGCATGAGAGAGAATTCCATGTGATAAAGTTATCTGAGATGGATCATTTAGAATGAGAGGAGAGGTGTGATTACTGGACCATTGACTGGAAACTCCAACATAGTTCACTTGATCTCCTCTACTAGCCAAGTATATTTCAGACTGGCAGGCATCCATAAGAGAACAGCAGAGCAGAGACTAAACTGTGTGGTTTGCTCATTGGCAAAGGCATGACTTTCAAGCCAACTGTAATACGTGCACATTGCCCAACCACCACAAGACCTTCACCTTGCCAAAGCTGTGAAGAGTCAACACAAATGCACATGCCAAAAGCCCAAGGCACACACCCACATATAATCAGGAGGGCACTGAGGCATCTGTACAAAATCCTGCCAAATGGCAGATTATTTACAGAGAAAGTAATTTTAGTTCAGGGATAGTGGATCACCCAGGCAATTGCTAAATACATTAAAGGCAAATGTTTCTAAAAATTTTGGTTTTTGGCATAGAAGCCTCACTCATCAGTGAAGTTCTAGCACTGGTTCTAATACAGAGTGCTCCCTGCCAAAGAGACCTGTGAGGGTGGTAAGAACTGAGTAAATCGTCAAGAGCCATGGAGAAGTTACTTAGTGTCATCATTTTGGAGAACCTATTTTCAGTTGCATCATATGGTTGTGAAAGCTGGATGTTGAACAAGGGAGACAGGAAAAGAATTGGTGCTTTTGAATTATGGTGCTGGAGATGAATATAGAATATACCATGGTCTGCCAAAAAAACCAACCAATCTGTCTGTCCTAGAAGAGTGCAACCAGAGTACTCCTTGGAAGCAAGAATGGCCAGACTGCATCTTGCATATTTCGGACATGTAGTCAAAAGAGATCAATCCCTGGAGAAAGACATCATGTTTGGGAGAGTGGCAGGTCAATGAAAAAAAAGGAGAACCCTCCACCAGATGGATTGACACAGTGTCTGCCACAATGGGCTTAAATATAAATAAGATCGTGTGCCTGGCACAGAATCGGGAAGTGTTTTGATCTGCATTACATAGGGTCGCTATGAGTTAGACTCGATTGGACGGCACCTATCAATAACATGTCTATCTATTGTACCTCCTGCTCCTCTCCATGAACAGTCAAAATGCTTCTATATTACACAACATTTTAAAAGGTAACACTTATCAGAAACAAAAAGCTGGAAATGAGTTTAGACTTTATTTAATAACTCTGTATTCATAGTTTGCCCCTACCAGTTCTTGAGTTCCATTTATGAGACCTATTTGTTCATTACACACACACCTCTTGAGTTGTAACTTTAAGCCTAACACCAAGCTTCTGCAAGATAGGTATTGTAATTCTCATTGTGTAGGGAGCCTGTCGGGTGATAAAGAGGTTAAGTAATTTCCAGGATGGAACAGTGTTATCCGTGACAAATTTAAACAGGACCCATGCCTATGCTCTCTTGCCTTTCTACCTTGTTGATACTAGATGGGAGATTATTCCCAGAGTTGACTAATAGAAAGATAAGGAAGATCACATTTGGGCAAGGATCCCTCATTCACAGCCAAATATCTGTTTCATCACTAGTGAGTTTCAATCAAAATGATTTTTCTTTCTTTCCCATACCATCAAACATGTGGTATTTCATCCTGTGACATAATCTTCTCACAAAGCTTCCCTTGATTCATCCCTTCCTTCACAAAATCTATAACTCATGTGCATTTTTTATTCATATTTATCCACACCTGTCTCCAAATCCATCTGTCTTTATATAGTGCATTATGTTTTTTCCAGTATTATCTTAGTCTGGTTGGGGTGACATATTAAAATAATGTAACTGAGTAGCATATAAATAAGAGAAATTTATTTTTCATAGTTCTGGCAGGTAAGAAGTCCAAGATCAAGGAATCAACAACTTTGGGGTCTGATAAGGACTCATTTCCTGGTTCCTGGCAGTGTCTTCTCACTGAGTCCTTATATGGTGGTAAAGGAGACTCTCTGGGGCCTCATTCTTAAGGGCATTAACCCCATTATGAGGGCTTTGACCTCACAACCTAATTACCTCCCAAAGGCTTTACCTCCTAAAACTCTGACAGAGATTAATAGCTTTCAACATAAGAATCTTGGGAAGACACAGACATTCAGACCATAGTATTCTTCCCCTAGCCCCCAAACTGCATGTCATTCTTACAAACAGAACACATTCATCCCATTCTAAGTGCACCAAAAACCTTAACACTTTGCAGTATCATAGCATAGATCCAAAGTCTCACCTAAAATTCATCTACACCTGATATGGGTAAGACTTAAGGTATGGTTCATCTTAAGGAAAATTCCCCTCCAGCTTGGAATCTGTGAAATCAAACCAGGATGCACTTCCAAAATACATGGTTTGGTTAGACATAGGATAGACATTTTCGAACTAAGAGGAGAAATAGGACAGAAAGTAAGTCTAAAATGCAATAGGGTAAAAGTGGTTAAATCTTATGTTGTTGTTGTTGTCATTGTTATTGCTGGATGCCTTAAAGTTGCATCTGACTCATACTGACCCTATGCACAACAGAATGAAACTTTACCCAATACTGTGCCAGTCATGTGATCTTTTTATGTATAATCTCAATGTTGCAGTCACAAAGTTTCTTCTCATTTTGAGTCATGCTACATCAGCAAAAGGAGGTCCCAGGAGCTTTATTTCAGCCTCATCATTAAGGCTGACTCTACTTTGAGGTAGCAACTCTTCCACAGTCATTTCTTGAATGCATTCCAGCCTGAGTGGCTCATTTCCTGGTGGTATATTTGACAGTGCTCCTCTGCTGTGTGTAGAGTTTTCAATGGCTAATTGTTTCAAGAGCGGGCTGCTGGGTCCTTCTCTGTAGTGTGCCTTAGTCTGGAATCTCAGCTGAAACCTGTCCACCATGAGTGGCCTTTCTGTTATCTGAAATACTGGTGGCATAGCTTTCAGCATCACAACAACACTCAAGCTCCCACAGCCGGACAAGCTGACAGACACATGGGGGAATTGAATCTTAAGACATAAGAACAATCTTCTTTGACTGGATGCTCCGCCTTCCAAGCTATATGGACAAAGACTCACCTTCTGGACACAATGGAACTGAGGATCTTATGTTTTGGTCACCCTGTAGTGACAGTCCTCTCCCATGGTATATGCGCGCCCACCCTTGCAGTGGGTCTGTGTCTGGGCTCTTCCCTCTTTATAGTTCTCTGTAATAGACACATCCCTGCAGTAGCTCCATGCCTGAGTCCTTTGCTTTTTATTCCCCTGGGGAGAATCTTGTGTGCCAATACCATCCACAACTGTCCCCTTGGCACTGCAGGAATTAGGGCTCTCTGCGATGGCTTCCTATGCCCTTGAGATTTTGCATTCTTTGGTCTTTGATTGGTCTTTGATGGGTTTGGTGGCTCAGTTGATTTCTGAATTGCCTTCAGGATCATTCTTCCATCATCTTGGAAAAGAGATTCTGGTCTCTGGTGGTCATTTCACAACGCCCTTGGTATTCTCTCCTGAATTTTCTTTCCCCTTTTTTATAGTGTGGGTAGGTTGACAATTTTCTAAATCTTTAAATTCTGCTTCCCAATGTTAATAAAAATGCTCCCCTTTCAGATATTACTACAAGTAGTCAAGAGAAGCCAAGCCACACATTCAACATTCTGCTTAGACATTTCATCGCTAGACATATAATTTCTTTGCTCTCAAGTTCTATCTACTATAAAAAGAATAGGACATGAAAAAGCAAGCCAAATTCCTTTCTACTTTATAACAATAATGGCCTTTCCTCCATTATCCAATAACATGTTCTTTATTTCTATGATGCTTCATTAAAATGGTCTTTAAAATCCGTATTTCTTCCAGTCATGAGCACGGAGGCATTCCTAAGGTTGAGGTGTTCTCCAGACTTCTCCTTTCTTCCTTCTCCACACCCACCAGAAATAGCTTTTGAGTTTCACACATGGCAATGCAGACATTTTCCTAGTGTTTGGTTCAAAACATTTCCAACTTCTACCCATTCCCCATTTCCACAGCTGCTTCCACATTTTTAAGTATTATAATAGCACTCCCATTTTTTGTACCAATTTTCTGTTTAGTGCACTGGCACTGGTATCCCAGTTGCAAAAGAAAAAAATCACAAAGTGGGTAGATTTTTAGGACACAGAAATTTATTTCTCAGAGTTCTAGAGGCTGGAACCACTATAATCAAAAGATAAACATTTTGGATGCTGGTGAGGCCCTTTCTTGGTTCCTATTCAGTGCCCTGTTACTGTGTCAGTGCATAGTGTATGGAGCAAGGACTGAGTCTCCCAGGAGCCTCTTTTATAAGAACACTGATCTCCTTTAACCTGCAGCCATACCACTGTAGACTTCAATTCCATCAGATCTCAGAAGTTAAGCAGGGTGGGACCTGGTTAGTACTTGGATGGGAGATTCCCTGGGAACACCAGGTGCTATAAACTTGAAAGAAGGATCCAGCAACCCACTCCCAAACAACAACAACAACAACAAAAACAAAAACAAAAACAACAATCAGCCATTGAAAACCCTATGAATAGGAGAGAAGCACTGACAATAGCGCTTTGTCTGTTGTACATAGAGTCGCTATGAGTGGGATACCAACTCTAGGGCACCAAATAACAATAGCAACAACAATAATCTTGCCCAGTCTTCATAATTTTATCACCTTCCCAAAATCCTGCCCCCCAGTACGATATCACATTGGTGGTCAGGTTTTAAATACAAATATGAAGGTTCAGGGGAGAATACAAAAATTCAAACCACAATGGATATTATGCATAAAAAGAAAATAAAACTACAGAAGATAATAATAATCTTCTCATGAATCATTATGCAGGTTAATTGAAGTACAGACAGAAAATTGCTTAGCATCATTTAACATAAAGAGTAGTGCTTGAAAATTGTAGCTGTTTTTATTAGTATAGCTAATAGCATTATTATACACTTGAATTATCCAAACAAGGTAAGATGATTGTTCACTTTTTTAGTTTTCTCAAATACTAGCCAGTATATTCATAAGGTAGGTATTTAATTCATATGTGTTGATTGATTTAAGATAATGTCCAATAAATATGAGAATTGAATTACTTTTACTTGATTCTAAAGGTAAGAATCAAATTGGTACATGTAATCAAAATACAACAGAAAAAGTAGAGCAAATCTTATTTGTAGAAACTAAACTTTTCAGCCATTTACAAAAAGAAAAGAAAAGAAAAGAAAACCACACAAGCTAGAGAATATCAAAGAAAATGTTAATATCCCCCCTCTCTCTTTTTCTTTCTTTCTCTCCAATATTTGCATAGAAAATATAGCAGATTACAGAAAATTACAAAAGCTTCCTAAATTGCCTTCTAACTCATGGAATTTTGGATAATCTGTTTAATAATTTGGAGTTTTCCACATGGTGATATGATATCTGAGTGATAAAAGCATGCCTTCCTGATATTCATTGGAAGAAGTGAAATTTAAATAGCTTTTGTACTTTTTAGGCATTTCATATCATTAGTAACCTTGGGGAAATCAGTTATTATAGTCTTAACCTTGGCTCTTTATTTGTTCCTCATTTTCTATGTGAGATTCCTACTACCATATGTGAGAAAATGTATACAATTAGAAAGTAAAAATTGAAAAGTGAAACAAATGATAAAATGCCAGCTGTTATAATCAACATTATGCAGTTTTTACCATGGCACCACAGATAGGAAAATGCTGTCACACTTGTAGTCCTAATTAGTTTGAGGGATGAGAAAATGAACATGAGTACTGGTAAACTCAGAAGGTGGAAAAGAAAGTATGTCTGTCTCAAGATAAGTATATGGGACCAGAAGTATATGAGGAACTCTAGTATTAAATAGCACTTACTCAGAATTTAAAACATTTTAAGTCCTCAGCGAATGATGTCTAACTTGGAATCTCATGGGGTGCCTTTCATTATTTCTTTTTCAGTACTGGAGAGTCAAACCTTGTTGTTGTTAGGTGCCATGAGTCCGACTCATAGTGACCCTATGTACAGCAGATCAAAACACTTCTCGATTCTGTGCCAGGCAATCTTATTTATATTGAAGCCCATTGTTGTGGACACTGTGTCAATCCATCTGGTGGAGGGTTTCCTTTTTTTCATTGACCTGCCACTCTTCTAAACATGATGTCTTTCTCCACACATTGATCTCTCCTGACTGCATGTCCGAAATAATACACAGTCTGGCCATTCTTGCTTCCAAGGAGCACTCTGGTTGCACTTCTTATAGGACAGATCTGTTGGTTCTTTTGGCAGTCTATGGTATGTTCAATAGACGTCTCCAGCACCATAATTCAAAAGCATCAATTCTTTCCCTGTCTCCCTTGTTCAATGTCCAGCTTTCACATCATATGATGCGACTGAAAATACCATGGCACGCGTCAGACGCACCTTCATCTTCAATGTGACTTCTTTGCTTTTCAATACTCTAAAGAGATCTTTTGCCACAGCTTTTCCTAGAGCAATGCATCTTTTGATTTCTTGACTGCTGCTTCAGCAGGTGTTGATTATAGAGCCAAGCAAAGCAAAATCTTGGACAACCCCATTCTTTTCTCCATTTATTGTGAAGTTGCATACTGGCCCAGTTGTAAGGATTTTTGTTTTGTTGATGTTTAGTCGCAACCCATATTGAAAGCTGTGGTCTTTGCTCTTCATCAGTAAATGTTTTAAAACTTCACTTTCAGCAGAGTTGTGTCATTTGCATAATGCAGGTTGTTAATGAGTCTTCCTCCAATCCTGATGCCATGTTCTTCCTCATAAAGTACACCTTCTCAGATTATTTTCTCAGCATACAAATTGAAGAAATATAGTGAAAGTATGTAGCCCTGACACACACCTTTCTCAACTTTAAACCAGGCTGTGTTTCCTTGTTCTATTCGAACAACTGCCTCCTGGGTTCACATACAGATTCCTCATGGATACAATTAGGTGCTCTGGTATTCTATATTGCTAGTCTACAGTGAGCATGTAGAACAAATTAGGGATACACGTTTATTGCTACAACTTACTGAGATGCTGGGGTGATTTGTTGCAAGAGTATGAGCAGGCTTTTCTAATGCTGCAGGTACCATTTGCACTATTAAAAAAATATTTTTTGGGTACTTGTTGTTGTTAGCCTTTGATGCTGGATCCTCTTCCAAATCCTTTGCTTCCCACTTCTGTTTTACTCAATCCCTACATATCAATGCTAGGAGTGGATCATGGGTTTTGATAGCTAGATTTTGAAAATGAAAATGTAGAACATTTTTTGAGTTATGCATTAAAAACAAAAACAACGAACATTTTTTTTCAGTTCTGGGCAGTTGAACACAAGTCTCACACATGCTAGGCTAATCCTCCATCACTGATCCTCACCCTTAGCCCCCCTTTTTTGTTTTGTTTTGTCTTGAGATGGGGGCCTCACAAAGTTGCACAGTCTGCCTCTGACCTCAAACTTGACAATTCCCCTGCCTCACTTTCCCAAGTAGATATAATTATAGGCATATGCCTCAGTGCCCAGCTAATGAGCACTGTTTTCTTTAAGAATAAATATGTCCTGTCACATATTTGGGATGCTTTTTACAAAAAAAAAAAAACATTATATTCTGACTTCCCTTCTCCTTCCATATGCTTTCCTTAGGTGATGTTAAGACTTGTATCTTGATTCAATTTCTGAGCAGAAGATTCTCAGTTTTTCCCTATCCATTCCTCTTCACAATGCTCAACTGCCTTCTTGATATCTTCACTTAGATATCTTACACTTGTTGTTAGGTGCCATCGAGTCAGGTCCAACTCATAGTGACCCTGTGTACAACAGAAAAAAACACTCCCCAACACTGTGCCATATCCAGAACTTTATAGTGCTTCTCTGCTATTTTTTCAATGGCTGATTGTTTTGGGAGTGGGCTGCTGGTTCCTTCTCCCATTTGTGCCATGTTGGATATTGAACTCAGGGCCTCAGAGCACATGGACCAAGCACTCTACCAACTGAGCTAAACCCCAGCCTCATCTTTGACTCAGCACATTCAAATAACCCACAATCAAAACTCTCTCATGTACTATGAACCCATTCCTTTGCCTATTGAATAAATAGCTTCATCATTCGCCTGCACTTTTAAGTCAAAAACCTATCAAAATTAATTCTTCCCTATTCATCGTCATTCAATACTCAACTCATAATTAAGTCTTGTTGGCTTTAACGTACGTGGGCTGGCATTTAGCTCTGTTGGTAGAGCGCTGCTCTGCACTCTCTGGGAACCCAGATTTGACCCCAAGCATTGTGCAAATGGGAAAAGAACAAAAAATGTGACAATCCACCAGAGAAGCAATCCTGAAACAATCAGCCATTGAAAACCCTATGAGGATGACTATGAGTAGTACTCAATTCAGTGGCACCTAACAACAGCAAAAAGAACATCCTAAATATTTTTGTTTCATTCCTTTTTCCACTCCCCTGTCCTTAATTCAACTTATTATCCTCTCTTGTTGACCCAATTGCCATGGCTTACTAACGGACTGCCTTCATTCCACACTTCCCCTTCAATAGCCCCTTTCTCCACAAATTAATGAGTGTGACTTTCTAAAATATTTTTATTGAAGTAAAAAATAAAATCAGGAAAAGTTCTTATATCAAAAATGTACAACAGTATACATCTTCAAAAACTAAACAGCCCTATAACCAGAATCCAATAAATCTAAACCCTCCCCCAAATCATTTACTACACTATTTTTCCTTCACCATAGATTATCTTTACTGGCTTCTGTCATTTATAAATATGGAATTATATACCAGATATTCTTTTGTATTTGTTTTCCTTCATCCCACATCAAATATATGTATCACCTATATTATGTATGTAATTGCTGTTAGCTCTTTCTCATGGCTATGTAAGAGTGGGTTAACTTAATATACCATGATATTCTATAGGTGCATCATGGAATTTTTGCATGAGCTAAGAAAAAAACTAAAGGCTACGAAATGTGTGCTATGAGAAGGCACTTAATAAGCAGTGTGGCTTACTACTGCTGTTTGTATTTACACAGAAAATAATGGGATGAGCAGAAGTAATCCTGAGAACTCAGCAAACACATTTCAGGTGAATCTCATGCCATTTTGATTGACACTTGAAGAAAATAGGTCAGGAGTATGCCATAGATACAGTAAACTTAAACTTAAAATTTTCTTTTGACATAACTGCTCTTAAACTTATGGGAAAGCTGAGAAAATATATACTGTGGAATAATATCAAAAGGAGTTTGGTAGCCTCTTAAGTCTCACTCTTTTGTAATTGAATATTGGATATATACTTCGTGCCTTCCCCTTTTCTTCACTGGATTAATTCTGATTTATTCTCCAAATTCAACTATAAGACACTGTCCTCCTTGAAAATCCTTGACACTTTCTTGGTGTTTACAAAACTGAAGTCCAAACACTTGGCATGACATCTTCACCCTTTTGGGTTCTATTCTCATTTCCACGTCCATCTACAATGGTGCTAGACTCTTTTGAACACCAAATTATAGATACTTCAGACTGATCCATTGCTTGGACATTCCATGAGAGTTCAGGCTTTCTACCTTTGCATATTTAGATCCTTTTGTTTGTAAATTCTTCCTCATCTGCCCTAACCCATCTCATATCACTCTACCTTCCAATGTCTCTCTTTCAAATTGGAACTTGAGAATCACCTCTTTGCCTCTGTCCATAGGTTCTTATGATCCTTAGCAAGAATCAGCCATGCTTGTCTGAGTTTCCTTGTTTTTTCTGCACAAGCTATAATCTCAGCATCTATACTCTTTATTGCTTTTGCTAACCTAAATATATTTCTCTTAACCAGCTTTTGAGTTCTTCAAGATGCAATTATATCTTAATCATTGCTACAACAGCTAGCAAAAATGACCAAATGCCTCAGTTATAGTTGTTTATCAGTGAAGAACAAAAGAGTGAATTAGTGATTACATGAATGAGGGTCAATAAGGAGGGAAACGTTCAAGATTCATCACATGGCTTTTCCTAGAATCTTATGTTTTATTCAGCTCTTTGCCTCTGCTTTTGAGGAATCCAGAGAAAATATTATGCCAAATTTTAGGTTGAGAAAATATTCCAAATGATATGGAAGTTATATAAATGAGATTCAGGAATCATTTGATAGTCTAGATCCAGAAAGAGAAATAAAGTTCAGGATAAGGTCTTACATGAAGTTAAAAAATTATCTAGATAATCATTAAATATAGGCTACTCAACTGAAGAACAAAACCATTGTAGACTACTAAGGATTCAGTGCCTGCAGCCCTAGCACTGTGGCTTCCAATTCTGTCAGACCTTGGAAGCTAAGCAGGGTCAGGCCTTGGATGGGAGACCACCTGGGAACACCAGATGCTGTAGGCTTGGGAGAAGAACCCAGCAATCCACTCCCAAAATCAATCCACCATTGAAAACCCTACAAATAGCAGAGAAGTACTGTCAGTAGTGTTTGACTGTTGTATATAGAGTTGCTATGAGACAGACACCTACTCCATAGCTCCTAGCAACAACAACAGGGATTCAGTTACCCACAAAGTTGATGCCAGCAAACTGTAAGATGTGAATTTCTTATATATGAATATGACATAACATTTCAATGGTCCAGAAAGGAGATGTAATAGTTGTACTATATCCAATATTGATAGATACTACTGAAATCATTTGTTTTCTAAAATTCACAAATGTATTATTTGATTTTTAGTTAGTGACCTTTACTGTATGTCACAGAAAGGGAATAGTTTATTCAGTTTTGTATCTTTACAGTACATCTTAGAATAATTTCAGAGCATCATAGATAGGAAGATTTTTGCTGAGTTCTCTCCAAGTGTTTTTATGCACTGCTATATTTAGTGCAAAATTTTATTTCTCCTTTAATGTGTTGCCAATTCTATCATAATTAATTATAAGTTGGTCTCACTCATCCTTGCTGTATTTTCATCCATTTTCAAACCTCTACCATAAAAGACTGAACATCTGTGAATGAATGTCTTTATGAGCACTAAGAACCTTCTATTTCTAAATATTTGATATTAAAAGATAAATAAATAATCACATTGTAAATATTCATATGAAAATCACCTAGCGCCCTTCCTTGCGTGGGAGCCCATATTCACGAACTTCAAGAGGGAAACATTCATTACTTTGCATATATGTTTGTGATTATTCCTCTGGGGGTGGAAAAACTACCTGTATTAAAAACTGGCAATAATTACACACAAAACAAAAAGAACTCACTCATTGGTAATAATACTTTATAGATTTGATAAATTTAAGATTGTATTAATGTGCATATGGGCTGGGATTTAGCTCCGTTGGTAGACTGCCGCTCTGCAGTCTCTGAGGTCCCGAGTTCGATTCTCAGAACCACGAAAACGGGAGAAGGACGTGGCAACCCACTCCTGAGGCAATCCCGAAACAATCTGAGATGCCCAGGCTGACCAAGAGCCCGGAGTTGTCCTGAATGACCCCCTTATCTTAGGATTCTGTCCTGCAGGCACCACTCCACAAATTCCTTTAAAAGATCACTAGATCAGAATTCTCTGGGCCAGAATAAAGGGCTGTAGATATGGGCAGTAACTTCCAGGAACTCCCAGGCCTCAGGATAATACAAATGACATGCTTTAGCAACTCAAAGCCCCACCTTATTTGGACTTTTGCCTTCTCCACCCCCTCCTTCCCTGCTTGTAACCCACAATATAAGCCCTCACCCTGCAGCGAGTCAGGGTCCCAACACTGAACTGATGTGCTGGTAAGGTGTGGTACCCTCGAGCTGGAGCATTAATAAAGGCTCTTTGTTATTACACGGGACTTCAGACTCCCTGGTGGTCTTTGGGGAACTCGAACTTTGGGCACAACAAATCAGCCCATTGAAAACCCTTTAAGGGTTGCTATGAGTCGGACAGGACTTGATGGCACCTAACAATAACAACAAATATGCATATATTTATAATTTATAAATACTCAAAGATAAAAGTCAGGAAGTCTTTACCAAGCAGAGCTCCTATTGAATACTACAGCTATTCAAGAAAATTGTTGTTGTTGTTGAGTGCCATCAAGTCGGGTCTGACTCATAGCGACCCTTTGTACAAAACACTCCCTGACACTGTGCCATGACTGGCAATATGTCAGTGCTTCTCTGGTATTCATAGGGTTTTCAATGGTTGATTGTTTGTGAGAGAATGACTGCCAGCTCCTCCCAAGCCTACAGCACCTGGTGTTCCCAGGCGGTCTCCTATCCAAGTGCCTACCAGGCCCAACCTTACTTAGATTCTGAGATCTGATGGGATCAGATGCCAGGGTGGTACGCTGTAAGCTATTCAAGAAAATAAGAGGTGCTGAATAATATGCCTTTTCCCATTTCAAATGAAAAATAATCATTACATTTACAAATAAATATTTCTCGTGACATGAAACTTCCAATTTCTTTTAGAAGTCCTCAAAAATAAGTTACAATTAACTTTATCTCATTTTACACAAATATGGATGCTCTGTTTCCTCAATTTTTGCCTAATTTCCAAAAGCCAGTTGTCTCTTTTGACATTTAACTTATTTGTCAGTCTTCATGTCAAATAAAGCTATTTTTTCCCTCTCTTTAATTTATTTTTGGTTTTTAAAAATGAGGTGCCATGCTGACTATTACAAAAAACTATATTCGTTTGGTCTTGTACTGAGCTGACTTAGGAGCCCTTGTTATTTGCAACATTTTAAGATGTTTTTGTGTTCCTAGACTCATGACCCATACCTAGGGCCAGTTTGAGAAAACACATGTTAAACAGCTCTGTGAGAAGTCATTCTTGAAGCTCAGCAGGTAGTTTGTTAATGGAAACAGGAAAAGCTTAAGAGCTGACCCCTTCACTCCCTTCTGCCCTCTGTGCATGGTTCCCTGGGGCTAGAGAGTTGAGTGAGCTAAGAAAGAACCCACTATTAAAGAGGCACTAAGCTGTTGCTAGTTTCTCCTCAATAATGTCAGAAATTGTCCTCCCACTGGTACTTAAAATATAACTTATGGTGATGCTTGCCTGGAATGTGTTTAGAACACCAGTCTTCATTATATGAAAGGAAAACCACTCAGTGTGTCATCCCCAGAGGGCCATGGAGTGTCCACACTCTTTCTGGGTTGGCATTTATATCTAAGTTCTCGCTCTAGAGAGTAGGAGAAAGGCAAAGGCAACATATAGTTGGAAACAACATTTGGAACCAGAGGGTAGAGTTTTGAAGAATTTTCCACTGGTACTCTATTCAGCTGATCCCTAGATGTGGTCACAGTTCCATCAGCTGAGATGCTGGAGATCTAGCAGAGGTCCAGTGAGTGAGAGGATCCCCCTACATCAGACAGGATTTCAGTCAGAGCAAGCATCCACTTCCAGCTGAAAAGTAGAGCAAAGCTTTATTTTTATTGGGCAGGCAAAGTGCAGTAAATATTGCAGAGACACTAAGGGTTAGAAGGGGCTGGGATTTAGCTCAGTTGGTAGAGCGCTGCGCTGCAGTCTCTGAGGCCCCGAGTTCAATTCCCAGCACTGCAAAAATGGGAGAAGGACCTGGCAATCCACTCCCAAGGCAATCCCGAAACCGCTGCCATTGAAAACCCTATGAGGGTCGCTATGAGTCGGATACCTACTCGACGGCACCTAACAACAACAAAAGGGTTAGAAACATATAGTAAAGATTTTTTCCATAACTATAAACCATTGTAATTCTAGACGCCAATAATACTTTCAGATAAGTCTTATTTGAAGTCTGAGAAAACTCACTCTAATTTCTATTCTGGTGGGTTTTGATTTTAAACCAGAGTAAGGGTGAGATTTCAGGCTCTAGTAAGGCATGAGATAGATATAGAGCAGCTAAGAACAAGGAGCAAGCAGGAGATCCTAGGGTTGTAGCAGAATGAGTTGAATTGTAAGGTCCCAGTTAGAGAAGAGCTGAGTGTCCAAAGTCCAAGTCTGACTTAGATGAAAACATAGAAAAGATGTTGCGCATTGTGGAAAGTGATAATATTGATCTGGGACAGGCAAGCAAGAGCCACTTAATGGGTAGCAGGAAACACAGACTGGAAATATAACAACGAGTGGTGTCTTGGAAAGAGAAGTGTAGGTGTGGGGTGATATGGCACCAGAGGAGAAGGCAGCTGTTTGCTGTGTGTTTAGGGGCTTAGCCGCACCTCTGCAGTCTCCTGACTGTGCTCTGAGCTAGCTGAGATGGGACTAGGTGTTAAATAAAAACTAAACAGATCATATATGCAGAACAAATAGTTGTGTTCTATACAGGGTTGGTTTGACAGTATTTCATTATAACAAATCAACTTTGAATGTGTGCTCTTAAGTTCAATTCTGCTTTTTCTTCTTGCAAGGGGAGGTCATAACCCTGAGAACACTGGTGATGCTTCTGACACAATTAGTGATCATAACAAATCAATGCATGTATGTGGATAAAGATGAAATGTCTCTAATTGTGCCTGTTAGGAAAATGCTAATTAAAGAATGCCTTCTGTACGTTTGTTCTGTGGCAAAGTTCGCCTGCATCTTACCACTTTGATAGCTGAAAAACTGATTGTGTTTGTTATAAGCTTTCTTAATCACTGAGGAGCAAATCAAAACCTTTCTTGTTTGCCTTTAATGAGCTGGACATAAATTACTACATAGCTAGGACTTTAGGACCTCATTAGAAATAGGAACAGTCTTTATATCATCTGTTTTCAGTACCTGGCAAGGTGTTCTCAACCTTTGTTTTCTCTGCCTGTGCCTGGAGTTCTGTAGTTCTCTATCTAAAAATAGTCTTCGTCTTTCTTTCTTTCCTTTTTTTTTTTTTGTTTTGGTTCAGTGCTGGGGGTTGAGCCCAGGGTCTCATGTATTCTAAGTAACTGGTCTACCACTGAGCCACATCCTCAGCACCTTTCTTACTTTTGTATTTTGAGACAAGGTCTCATTAAGTTAGGCAGGCTGCCTATGGCCTCAAACTCATGATCCTCCTGCCTCAGCCTCCGGAGTCTCTGGGATTACAGGTATATAACATGGTCCCTGCCCACCTTTCCACTTGAGTCAATCTTCCCTGCAGCAGGCAGCATGTTGTTAGCACACTCCCAACTGGGTTGATCTGGAATAAATTTTATGATTCAAGACATATTTCATGCGGCCCAAAGATATCTCTACCCCTTGAGCCCTAATCTCACTCCACATACCATATGAAGGGAAAACTCCAGTGTTTTCTTACCATTGAAATTATGTCTGTGAATAGCTTAGTCTTCTTTTCTTCCACTTCTGTGCCTTGTTGTTGTTGTTGTTGTTGTTGTTGTTGTTGTTGTTAGGTGCCATCGAGTCAGTATCTAACTCATAGCAACCCTATGTACAACAGGCGAAACAATCTTGTCAGTGCTTCTCTGCTGCTAATAGGGTTTTCAATGGCGGATTGATTTTGGGGAGTGGGTTGCCGGGTCCGTCTCCCAAGCCTACAGCACCTGGTGTTCCCAGATGGTCTGCAGGCTAGGAGCATTAATAGAAGCATAAAACACAGAAGCCTGCAGCCATAGCCCTGTGGCGTCCAATCCCGTCAGATCTCAGAAGCTAAGCAGGGCCAGGCCTGGTTAGTTCTTGGATGGAAGACCATCTGGGAACACCAGGTGTTAGGAACTACCAGATGCTGTAGGCTTGGGAGACGGACCCGGCAACCCACTCCCAAAAATCAATCCGCCATTGAAAACTCCATGAACAGCAGAGAAGTACTGACAAGAGTGTTTCGCCTGTTGTACACAGGGTCGCTATGAGTTAGATACCGATTCTATGGCACCTAACAACAACAAGATTAATGCTCCTGGTCTATGGGCTCATGGCTCTTTTATCTGTTTTGTATATTGGTTTCTCTTTAAAATTTGAAGCATGATATATTAGTCAGCTGTTGTAGGAGAAAAAACAAACAAACAAACAACAACAACAACAACAACAAAAACCCAACCAAATCTTATAGAGGAAGAAGTTAACTGGGATCTCACCATTAGCAAATCGGACCATATGGCAGCAGGGCAGGCATGGCAGTGGCCAGGCCTGTGGTTGACAACCTCACAGCATGATGGGGACCAGGAATAGAGAGACCAGCTCTTTGGGTCCGGGGTAAAAACCTCCAAAAGGCCACCCCCAGTGAAATGATTCCCACAAAGAGAAGACCAGCCTTCCCAAGTTCCATGACCTCCACAAATAAAGCCACCTGCTGGGGACCCAACATTAATGCACATGACCTTTCCAAGACACTTTACATTCAGATAACACATAACAATGTATTTCTGGCTATAAGACCACTGGATCCCTGTGATCAACACTGAGGCTTCTCATTTCATTACCCAATCAAAAAAATCTCTTGGGACTTTCTCTTTTGACACAATCTCAAGGTCTCCTACTTTGACAATCAACTGGTGTATGACCTTTACCTCTTTCTTTCTGAGGCTAATCCATGGCTCAGCTGAATAAGCACTAGACTGATTTTTGCACAAAAATCTCAGGACACACATGCATCTATCTCCTGAGCCAAATCTACTCTGAAAAGGGAAGAACCAACCTCATTTCTGCCATCAGAGTCATCTTGTGTTTCCAAGCTGGTTAGAACTTCACCTATAACAAACTACAGTTTGCTAACAAATCCCATTCTTATTATTTGAGACCCTGATGTCTCATCTATGTCTTATTCCTCTTTGCCAAGAGATGATATCTCACACTCATTATTCTAAGCATCGAGTTCCGGAGTATTATAAAACCCCAGGTTTGCATCAAAGAAAGTTCCTTAACTGACACGCTTTGATCTAAGCCTCCTATATAAATATATGCTACAAATCTATCTAAAAATCACATTGTTTTTTTTTTCTTTGTCATTTTTCTTGGAGGGAAAGGTTGACAGCAATTTGGGACAAGATCAAAGCAACCCAGAGGTCCTGTTGGTAAAATTTGCTCTCATTTTCCACATTTATCTCTGGATAATCTATAACAGCATTACTAGCAGCGATCCTTCAGAAGGTTATTACCATTCCCATATACCAGGCATTTAGGCAAGGCAGCCTTTCCAATTTGTTCAGCAATGATATTTTGTTCCCACAAATGGATATTGCTGTTAGGTGTCCTCAAGTTATGTCCTACTCACAGCAACCATCATGGGGTTTTCAATGGTTGTTTTGGAAGTGGATTGTCACATCCTTCTCCTGTTTTTGTGGTGCTGGGGATAGAACCCAGGGCCTCAGAGACCACTCAGTGGTACTCCACCAAATGAACTAAATCCCAATAGAAGTGAAGAAAACAGCAGGAGACAGAGTGCTGCCTGGGAAAGAGTTAAGTTGGGGTAGGTCCGTTGAAGTCCACTGCTGATGCTGTCTCAAGCACTTAAAGGATTTCTGAACCTGGGTCTTCAAGAGTAAATCAGAAACAAGTATACAAAGAGATGCTGAAATAAAGTGTTTTATAATAATACAACACCAGACAAATGAGATTATTGCTATCATCGGCACTGAGCATTTTGCTAGTATAGTGTCAAATTTGTTTCAAATTTGTTAAGATATATCACCTTAACACATTGTTATCTGTCTAATGGAAAAATATACATGAATGAAGGAGACACACAGGTTGAAAGCCTGTCATTAACACCTGGTGCTAATGCCATCTACATCAAAGTTTTCTGCCAAGGAGAACTTAACATATGTACACAAATACGTAGAGGAATCAAGAAGAGAGGTTATAAATCTATGGAAGAGATATAAGTGTGTATGTTTTACTTTTGAATGTTAAAAATTGAATAATGAATATGTGTGAATATTTTAACTGAAAAAATGTGCATTTGGCATTATATTTTTGTATATTTTTAACATTTAATCAGAGCTTTAAAATAAGAACAAATAATTTATAATAAAGTCTATAATAAGTAATATTTCTTTAGTGTATATAGGGTATGATTGTAGGTGCCATTGAGTGGTGTCCGACTCATAGTGACCCTCATGGGGTTTTCAATGGCTGATTGTTTCCAGATTGCCCCAGGAGTGGATTGCCAGGTCCTTCTCCCATTTTTGCAGTGCTGGGAATCAAACTTGGGACCCCAGAGACTGCAGAGTGGCGTTCTACCAACTGAGCTAAATCCCAGCCCCTTATTTAGTGTATACACAGATTTAAAGGCTTTCAGGGCATTAACTTATTAATGTTCACAATAATGTTTTACGAAAGGGTTGTTGTTATCCTCACTTATAAATGAAGAATATTAGATTACCTTGTTAAGTAAACTGCCTAAGACTATTAAGTAACTGAGTTGAATAATATTCAAATCCAGGCAAAATTAGCTCTTGAGTTCAAAAAATACTGTCTCTGTCTTGGGAGACAATGATTCTCCAGGACTCTCTAGTGTTTCTGTGTGTTTTGTAAGTATGGCTTTAACTGTGCTTTTCTTTTCTTTTCTTTCTCTTCTCTTCTTTTCTTTTTTTCTTTCTTTTTTCTTCTTCTTCTTCTTTTTTTTTTTTTGCTAGAAAATCCTTTCAAGAGTGTTACAGTAGATTGTCCCCAACTTACTATGGTTCAATTTTATAATAGTGTGAAACTGCCAGGCATTCACTAGGAAGCTTACTTGCAATTTTGGATTTTGATCCTCTCTTAGGCTAGTAATGTATGGTATTATCCCCTCTTGCAAGACTGGAGGTGGCAGTAAGCTGTAGTTTCTAGTCAGCCATGCAGTCGCCAGAGTAAAGAACCTATACTCTACAGTGTCCAGTGTTGCTAGGATATGATTTTCTGTAGGTTAGGTGTATTAAATGCATTTTAACTTATGATATTTTAAACTTAAGATGAGTTTATTGGGACATAACCCCACCATAAAATGAAGAGCATCTGTATGTTGCAGAAATTCGGAAGATAAAAATATCATTTCCCTCTGGCCCAAAGGGGATCTTTGTTGCAGTTTTGAAAAATAGATTTATTATTTGCCTCTGTAGCAAAGAACAGATAGGCTTTCTGTCCATTAGAAAAGATTTGCTTTCTTCGAGTTCAGGACTACTGTCTTGTGATGCAACTTACTGTATCTACAAATGTCACCTGGCCTCTTCACATTACCTTATAGAAAATGAGTTTCAGGAAACTTGAACAAAACCGAGTGTCCTCTGGTTACTTCTACTGGCATAAGTAATAAATGATCCCTTACCTTTGAAGTAGGATCCTATTGTCTTCTTCCAGCATCTGTGCAATGGTAACTAACTCACACATTGCACAGTTTTTACCTTCTCTTAGTAATAGTAATAGCAATACCCAATAATATCACCATTAAATATCTTTAGTTGTTGGAACATAGATTTTAAAAGTATTATGTTTTAGGAGTTTGTTTAGAACATGATTAAATATTGTCTGAATATGTCTTCTTAAAAATATCTGTACGTGTTAACATAGCAAAGGACACTTTCTGATTTATTTTGCAAGTATTTTGGGAATACTATAACCCTAATGTCTAAGGCCATACCACCCTGGCATCCAATCTCTCTTGTCAGATATCTGAAGCTAAGCAGGGTGAGACCTGATTAGCACTTGGATAGGAGACTGTCTAGGAATCCTGGGTGCTGTAGACTTGGGAGAAGGACCCAGCAGCCCACTCCTGAAGCAATCAGCCACTGAAAACCCTATGAATTTCAGAGAAGCACCAACAATAGTGCTGGGCATGGCCCAGTGTCAGGTAGTGTTTCTTCTTATTGCACATAGACTTGCTACAAGATGGACCCAACTCTGTGGCACTCAACAATGTAATCCTAATATCTTTAAAATTAAACATCTGGTGTTTTTAACACAACTATCATCCTGATACCTTGCTAATGAATAATTGACTGGTATTTATCATTAGATCACAGATCATTTCATTTTGGGAAACATGACAAAAATTTTCATACATAAGATGCAAAAGAAGCACATTTTTAGCAAAGCATCAAAAATAATATCAAGTGCATTTTATTTAAGTCCTCCTTGCCTTCAGCTCTCCATACATTATTTAAAGGACATCATGTGCTTACCACCCAGTGGAGCCAGGGTTGAGTATAGACTAAGGTTTAATTCAACTTGACAAGGTTATTGAGTTTGTTACTGTGTTAGAAGATAAACAGCCAAAAGTAACATGCAGAAATGACCCTGCCTATTTTACTTTTTGACAGAAAATTTAAAAGATGATATACAAGAGTACTTCCTTCAAATAGAAATATATTACTTGCATATTTCAATAAAAATCACTTTGTAACAAATCAAGTTACTATGTTTCAGCAAATATTATTGAAGTTTGAATAATATACTTAAACCTTCAACCATATGAAATAAATAGAAGCAATAGAAGCAACACCAAATTAAACTCATCATGTAGAAACCCATTACAATACTCCAATATATAAGAAAAATGACACTAATCATTTGTAGAGCTCTTTATAATTTTCCAAGCAGATTTGCATATGTTTATCATTTGCATCTTTGGTTAACAGTTATACATCTTCATTTGGTTGGTGGGAGACCAAAGAATTAAACAACTAATAAATACTGGCATGAAGACAAGCCCCCAGGAATTCTGCCTCACTGTCTTTTCAGTATACTTAGCTACATTTCATATGTTGATTTATACTTTTAAAGTCATCACTGTAATTATGTCATTTAAATATGCTCCAACCTTTTGCATATGTAATGAGATCAGCATATGTAGATCTATGAATCAAGGAAAAAGCAGGAAAAGGTAGACAAGGAGGAGAATCAGCTGGGAAGAGAAGGGAGACTCAAACCAAAAACAAGCTCCTCACACCATGGCAAAAGCATTGTATATGATTAGCTTTATCCTATTGCTGACTATTAGAAATTATGTATCTTCAATCCCACACCTGAATTCCATTAGCATCAACTGCTTCATGGCCATTTTCTTTACTATCCACTAACCTCCTAGTCTGATGCCCAGTCTCTCAATCCCCCATTTCTATTCATTTGTCCTCCTGCCGGGGTTGCCTCTTCCCAGTCATGTTCATGTCACTCTTCTGATGTCAGCCTTATATTTGCTGCTAAGAATGAGCAGAATAAAATCTATATTCAGGCATGGCAAGAGCTTGGTGCGGCTGGACTACCCTTGAGCTGTGGTTTACAATGCAGTGCTGGAAATGCTACAATCACTGTCTGTACAACTGCTATATGAATGCTGAGAAGGAAATTATCCATTTGATACCATGAATTAGCTATTATTAATTATCATAAAAGAAGATATCACAGCATCAGAAATATTAAGACTGGGTTGATGTGGTTGGATCACACTTTAACAGTGGTTTACAACACAGTATTATAAATGCTATAGTCACTGTCTTACAACTACTATGGGAATAATGAGAAGGAAATCATTAATTTTACACCATGAATTACCTATCATTAAGTGTTTATCATAAAACTAGGTATTACAGCATCAGAGATGTTGGAACTGGGTTGATGTGATTGGATTATACTTTTGATAGTGGTCGACAACACAATGTTAGAAATGTGAAAATCACTGTACAACTACTGTGTGGGTGCTGAGAAGGCAATTACTATTTTTATGTCATGAATTAACTATTTATCATAAAAGAAGGTATGACAGCATCAGGGATATTGAGACTGAGTTACTAAAGAATAAGAGGAGTTTGCCAGATAAGAAAGTGGACAGTTTGTAGAGAGTGAGCATTCAAAGTTTGTAGAGAGTGAGCATTCAAAGGCCCAGGAGCCTGGAGAAGTTTGATATATCAGTGCACATAGATGCAAATATGTTGTTGTCATTGATACTTGTTGTTATTGTGGTTAGGTGCCGTTGAGTCAGGTCCAACTCCTAGCAATCCTATGTACAACAGATGAAACACTCCCTTACACCATGCCATGTCCAGCACAATGTCCATGCTTCCTTGCTATTCACAGAGTTTTCAGTGGCTGAGAGTTTTTTGGGAGTGGTTTGCAGGGTTCCTCTCCCAAGCCTACAGCACCCAGTGTTCCCATGTAGTCTCCCACACAAGTACCAATCAGCCCTGACTCTGCTTAGCTTCTGAGATCTGATGAGATTGGATGCCATGCTGGGGTGGTATGGCTGCAGGTAGATGCAAAATATAGGTTCTAATAATAATAATTGTTGTTGTTGTTGTTAGGTGCCATCGAGTTGGTATCCGACTCATAGCGACCCTATGTACAACAGGGGAAACACTATTGTCAGTGCTTCTCTGCTGTGCATAGGGTTTTCAATGGCAGATTGATCTTTGGGAGGGGGTTGCCAGGTCCTTCTCCCAAGCCTACAGCTTCTGGTGTTCCCAGGCGGTCTCCCATCCAGGTACTAACCAGTCCCTACCCTGCTTAGCTTCCTAGATCTAATAATAATAATAGCAAAGACTTAATAATAATTGTCAGCACTGACGTAAGCATTTTACATTTACAAATTCATTTATTCCATTGAACAGTTTTATTAGACATGCAGCATTATCATTATTTCAAAGGTGAGAAATACATAGTAAGCAGTTATGTAAATTGTTCAAGGTCATAAAACTAACAAGTCACAGAGGCAAGACTGGAGTGGTTTCAGCCTGAGTCTAGAATCTTGACTCTTAAATCACCATGCCATAAAGTAGTCAAAGGACAGATCGTGAAGGATTTTGCATGATGAAATAAAGAGTCAAGGATTTAAGCACAAAAGGGAGAGGCAGCTTATTTTTAGCAAGGTGGCTCTGGCAAGGGTGTAGGTTAGAGGAAGGAACGCTGAGGGACAGGAGTCTGAGTAAGACACCATAGACAATGGTAGGCCTTGATTAGGGATAGTTGGGTGTCGGGGTATTAGCTCTAGCCCGGCTAAAGTTAGGGTCAAACCCTCAACATAACAACGTGGCTGATGTCGAGAAAGAAGGACCTCAGGAGACCTTCAGATGGTTAGAGAAGGGTAGATAAGGTTTATTGGGGTGCTCCCCTGATGGAGAGCAAGGAGCAAGCAGCCCCTATAGAGCAAGGCTCTATCCCTTTAAGTGCTGTCTCTAGGCCTGCAGCATTCCATGCTTTAAGTGCTGGTACAGCTCAGCCTTAAAGGCACTGCCACAGCCGCTGGTGTTTAGGTGAGGTCCGATGGTCTTGACTCTCGTGGCCCGCCTTCTTTACCCCCCTCCTTCCCAAGGATGGGAGGAGTTGGGAGGCTCTTCGTGGCTTGCTAGATGCCTTCGGCTCTTTGGGGGCCCCTGGGCTTCATCTTGCCGGCTTGCTAGATGGTCTTGCTGGAGTAGGGAACGCTGGTCCAGGTGATGAGGTTCAGAAGACGGTCAGAGAGGTCAGAATCGGTGGTGCCACAGGGATGGATCTGGGGTCCAGGAGCCCTACTTTTATAGGGTCCTGGAAGGGTCACATGGTGGGGTTCAGCCAATCAGGGCACACAGCTGGCAGGTACAGTGGGCAAACAGACATAACTGCCAAGTGGAGACAGTTATTACCTTCCAGTGGTGAGGGGAGCCAATCGAAATTAAGGTGGTTAAGGCTGGTCAAGCTGGCCAGGGGCCATCTTTGCCCACTCGATGGGAGGGGCTGTTTTGAGTGAGTGAGATGAGCCCTGGGGTCAACTAGGGGTCAGCCCCTCAGGCTGTTATGAGGGACCCTAGCTGGGAAATATTATTTTAAAAATCCCCAACAGTTGGGTGACAATGAAACAGAGAGGGTAAACTTAATAGGTACTTGGAAAACAAAATCAGTACCATTTGGGCAACAAATGGATGTGGAAAATGAGCGAAGAAAAGACCCATGAAATGTTTCCCCGTTCTGGCATGCACGACAATATTGATGACAGCATCTCATAGCATCGTGAAGAAAGATTCAGGGAGTTCTTGTGAGAAATATAAATGTTAAGGCATCACTGGGGCATTCTTAGGGAATTCCCAGCATGCAGAGATCAGCCCTCCATTTTCTTTTTATGTAACTCATGGATTTTGAAAATTTATTGTTATTGGTATGTTTCCCACTTTAGGGACTTGCAGTATTCCAGGCAGAGCCACTGCCTCTGTATCTGACCAGTGTGGTGGGTTCATGTTATAAGAAGCAGCCTTAGGAATCAGCCTCACTTTGAATTGGAATATCAGCTCTATTTCTTACTGGTTTCCTTGGATCATGCAGTTAGTCTGAAGAGAGGACAATCTTTAGATTAGTGGACTGAAGTTTGAAACCCAAATGTATTACTTTCATCTACCAATAATTTTGAGCCTGGCTTTACTCTTTTGTAAAACAGAGATGATAAGAATACATAATTTCATCTGGGAATGAATGAACGAGTGCCTATAAATTCTCCACCCAGTTCTGACATATATTAATCACTTGATTAATGTTAACCAGTGATTATAGTCGTGGTAATCTATAATACATACAAAGTCTGAGGTGAGTGTAGACACCAAATTGCTCTTATATTATTAATCATATTGTGGATTAAAATGCAGTAAAAATTTGTGCATAGAGAGTCCCTTGTTCTAGAAATTTTTCTCCTCTATCACTCAGGACATTCAAAGAGCAGTTACAATAGAACATTTGCAAGTCCTCATTAGAATGAAAGATGAGAAAACCAGCCATGCTGCAGCCCCAGAGCAATTCTGTAACACCTCCTTTTACTGCAGTGGGCTAGATTATAATTATGCATGCATTCTGGAGAGTCCTCTAATCGATTTTGAACTCCAAAAATGTAAGGGTCATGCTTTATTCATATTTGATTTTTTAACAATGCCAAATTGCATATGTTGAATTCCTCTGACATAACCAGCTGCTCTAACTTGATCTTACTGAGAAAGCTGCTCACAGTATATTAAAAACAACAGGAATAATGCAGTAGCTTGATTTAGATCACTGTAACAGATGTGAGAGTAAGTTTCATGATCTGATATTGATGTGCATGATGATGATGTTTTATTTTTCTTAATGCATGCATTTGCATAGAGAAAAATTAAGAGTTCTTTTGTTTATATCCATCTGAGAGGAACAAATGCCTTTTGTTTTGCTCAACTGGCAATATGTTGATGTTTTTCAAGCATGCATTCATCTTTAAACCTGAGAAAGGAAAAAAAAAAAAACTCAATGCTAGCTCTCAGATATCAACACCTATAAAATCTAGAATGCTAATTAGCTATTGTCTTGGAGATTCATCTCAAATAGCTATAGAAAAGAAAAAAACATGATATTTATTATATTTCATGCTCTTATTTGCAGCTTGGATATTTGTAAGGGTATTAATTGTGCTAATTATTTAAAGAAACAAATTGAATGTATTACTTTTTATGTGAATCATCTAGTATTTGTGTTTGGTATCTTCCTTTTTCTTTTTTCTTTTAATTACTCACCTATAACAATAGAATTAGTGTTACAATCCCTTTAGATGACCAGCCCTGGTTCCATTTTTTCTTCCTCAGCTGGAAGGGTTCACTAAAATTTTACATTTTACACCTTATTGCCACACATGTGTGCACACATACACACAAATTCATGACAAATTTGGAGTTGAGGAATGTTAGAAGAGTGTCTAAGAGTATTCATTTGTATACTGGCTATAAGGAGTTAGAAATTATTCTTAATCTCTGAACTTATTCCCTTACCTGTAAAGTGGGGAACTCATACCATCAGTTCATTCTTTACACAGAATCAAATAATTTGGAGTATTGTGAAGAATGACTAGAATATCTTAAGACTTCAATAAATATTAGTTCTTCGTAATATAGCATATGGATGGTTAAATTAATAAATATATCATTTGTGAATTTTGATTTTTTTTTTGCAGTATTGGGGGTTGGGGATTGAACCCAGGGCCTCTCATTTGCATGTTTTGCAAGTTCTATGCCACTGAGCTGCAGCCCCAGACCTTTTTTCTTTTTTCTTTTTCTTTTTTTTTTTTTTTACTTTTTGAGACAGGGTCTCAAACTTGAGATCCTACTGCCTCTGACTCCTGAGTCACTGGGAGTACAGCAGTGTGCCACAGCACCCTGGCAAATTTTCATTTTTAAATTCAAACATAGTTTTACAGTCCATTAAATAACAAAGGAATAAATGAATTGTGTTCTTTTTAAGTGACACATACTATTCCCTAGTATTTATATTCCTCAATATATATACATATATATACATATACATATATATACATATATATATGTATATATATACACATACATATATATATACACTGAACAGACGTTTGTTGTTGTTGTTGTTAGGTGCCGTCGAGTCGGTATCTGACTCATAGCGACCCTCTGTACAACAGGGGAAACACTATTGTCAGTGCTTCTCTGCTGTTCATAGGGTTTTCAATGGCAGATTGATTTTTGGGAGGGGGTTGCCATGTCCTTCTCCCAAGCCTACAGCTTCTGGTGTTCCCAGGCAGTCTCCCATCCAGGTACTAACCAGGCCGGACCCTGCTTAGCTTCTGAGATCTGATGGGATCAGATGCCACAGGGCTACAGCTGCAGGCATATATATATATATATATATATATATATATATATATATATGCAATGAACAGACGTTTAGAATTTTTAAAAATACATTTAGGGACGATGCAATGAACATCTCTTTATAAGTTTTTTAAACCAAATATGTGAGAGTCTGTGTGGTTATACATGAAGCAGAGAAATCACCAAGGCCTTGGAAATGCATATTTAAAAAAAAAATCTCTCCAAAGGAGCTCTAATTAGACTACTCCAGCCATGAATGAGAGTTTCAATTTCCTCACATATTATCATTATATGCTATTATAAGAATTTTTAACTTTGGCAGTCTGAAAGGTTAACACAAGTATATCATCAGTATTTAGATTGTTGTTTTAATTGAAATTGCTTTGTTTATTCTTAAGATTGAGTAGATTTCATGTTTATTGGTCTCTTGGATTCTCCTTCTGTGAACTGACTGCACACATTATACTTCCTTCTATCCTGCAGTAATGGTGATGGCTCTAGTGGTAACAGTAATTTTCTTCTGCTGTGCCCCCTGCCACCCCTGTCTTCTCAGGGATCTTTATTTTTTATCTTGAGACAGAATCTCACTAAGTTACACAGGCTGCCTCTGGCTTTGAACTTGCAATCCTCCTGCCTCCACTTCCCAAGTTGCTGGGATGATAGATGTGTGCCAATGTGTTCAGCTCATATTGAATTAATTTTTGTGAAGGGTGTAAGATCTGTGTTTAGCCTTATTCATTTATATTTGCATGTGGATACGTACTTATTCCAACACAATTTATTAAGAAGGCTATCTTTACTTTTGGTTTCTATCTTTTCTCAAAGATTATATTACTGACATGGGTCAATTTCAAGGGTCTCTATTATGTTCCATTGATCTCTTTGTCTATTATTTTACTTATGCTACACTGTCTTGACTATCATAACTGTATAGTAAGACTTGGAGTTGGGTATGTAAAGTTTACTTTACTATATAACAAATGCCAGACATGCCATTACAGATGAGAGTTAGCATTTTGGATGTGTAAGGCTTATCTTTTAATGGCCAAATATTGTGATGTTGGTAATGTAAGATTACCAAAATTTCCCCACATAGGCCTCAGTGAAGTGAAATATACAGACATTTCTGAGAGTGTCTGGTTTAGATGCTCTTGGATCATGAAGATAGTGTTTCTTAGAAAGGATTTCATTGAAATAGTCTTTTTCTTCAACAGCCAGCCCAGAAGATACATTGCTCTTGTACATGTACAAAATAACCCAGAAACCCAGTTTGCACAAGGTAGACTAAAAAAATTAATGAACAAAACTAATAAACATTATCACCACACTGACATTACTTTCCTGGGCTCCATTTTCCTTATACCCATATTTTCTTTAAAAAATGAAGGGAAAATGTTTGTGAAGATTAAAGGAAGCATTTTAATGTCAAAATTTCCAATCAGTAAAGTTCTATATACATGCAGGGAATTAAAATTAAGTTCTCCCCACTTCCTCTGATTGATCAAGTCATCAGTCAATTTTCTTATCCTACGTCTCATGAATTAACATATTCTTTGAAATAAATGAATATGATTTCATAGCCCATGTAATATTCTACCAAAGACTTGAAGAGTTTGTTGCTTTTAACATCATCTTTATCATCCATCAACCTGTTCAGCATAATTAGTTTCTAGAAGGAAAATTCACATTTCTAATGAAAACATATGATGGAGTTGAATTGGAGATGAAATGAGAAAGGTAGGTAAATGAGCAATATTTTCTTCTGTTTCTCCTTTAGGCAAAGTTCATTTTTTAAGTGAAAAAAAAATCTTTACACACTATTTAAAGCTGTAATTTCCTGAACGCCTATGGTTTGTTTGAGAATGTCTGGTTTATGAGCCTAGCTGACATTGACATTATTCATATCCAGCCAGCAGACCACCCACCCAGTCTTAAACAATTCTTGCCAGGGTGGTAATATGGCCTCAAATTGCTCTCTGCTGGGAATTTACTTCACTCACACAAGTGGAAATAGCCACCAGATCAGCCTGGCCATCTGCTCTCTGGCCCAAAACTGCCTTTTGAGGAAGCTGGGCCAGGTTACAAGCTAGGTCAATTGTTCTTGATCACATAACCTCACATCCACTGGAGACGATGTCTGTTTCCCCACACAACAAGGAATAATGCTTTTAAAATGACTGTCCCTAGGCAGCTTAAAAATCTGAGTCGTTCTCAAGTGGACTTCATGTATTTGCATGTTTAAAAAACAAAAAGAATAGTAAAAAAGAGTATTTCTCAATTGCTGAGACAAACCTTGAAAATTTTGCTAATCAAGCCACCATTGGCCTATAAACTCTGTTCACTGATGGATCTTTTTATGTCATTTATATATGTTCCCAAACTCATTCTGACAGCAGTTCCCTGTAATTTGATCCAGTAGCAAGGCTACTTTGTTGAGAAATTAGGAGGGTTGGTTCTACCTCTATTCCTGCTTAAAATAGCTGTGAATTCACTCAGGTGATGCAGAAGCTACCTTTCTTGTTATCCAAAGAAGGATGATTGGACAGTTGGTACATTAACTCTATAGAAATTTTTTTAATTACCTAATTAGATAATTGAGACTATGATATAGCACCTTCAAAACGTGGTTATAGAATAATAACTCAAGTGATTTGATATTATAAGTGGTGAATGGCCAAATATAAAATTTACCCTGCTTTAATTTCAAATGTGCAAAACTACCCAATACCCCGCCTTGCTAATGAAGCTACTCACACCTTGCGTCAACTGTTTTATATCAACCTTTTTTAGCCAGCTTCTAGAACTAGGACAGGAAGACAAGGTAGGCAAGGGTTCTCCTTGGAAAACAGTAATATTTGCAGTGGCAGAGGCAGGACTCAGTGATCTGAATCTGAGTATCACAAGAGCATATAAATATATGAAGTAAATAGTAAGATGAGCTTTGATTAAGATTTTGGGGAAAAATTAGGACATATCCTACCAGTGCTTAATTTTCATAGGAAAAAAGAAAAAAATCAAACTCACTGGACTGATTTACTTATAAGTTCATATCATTGCCAATCAAGTTAAACTGATTACAACGCTGATGATTTAACATGACAGAGCAAAATGCATATTTCATCCATGCCATCTCTCCCTGTAAGTAACAGTCTAAAACATACAGACCGAATGTTAATCACACTTGCTATAGGAGGCAATTTGTATTCAGACATGCTTGACTTCACCACAAAAAATTTATCTTTCATCTACTGACATAGATCAAGCTGAAGCGCAGGTCTACAACCTTGAAGGTACAAAAACCATTTGGATATGCATTGGGATATACAGAACTCACAGAAGGATTTTACCCAGCTCATCTTAATAAGAAATCAGTTATCGCCTCACGTGTCCCTGCTCCCTTGGTCCAGCCGATTTCTTTATCTTTCCAATAAGCTCTTCCTGTCATCCTGCTTCTAGTCTTCACCCTCACTCATCCTCATTGCACTGAGGAACTTTTACAAGCATAGGCCAAAGAGCTCCAGTTACCCAAGGTTATATACATTTTCTCTCTCATTAAGTAGAAGTACACCAGATAAAATATTTGTCAGTTACCATGAAAACTCTGAAGAGCTAAAAAGACAGTGCACAAACTTCTAGACCAAATATAGAAGAAAAACTTGACCTCATACAGACTATTGGAGTGTCAAAGATACTTTCGGTAGGTTTACAAATATCACAGACTGGAACTTCAGCTTGTATGGTCTACTGTGGTGATGACATATTTTCATGAGAAATAACTGTTAAGGGAAGACAAGTGCATCACGTCACGTCCCACATAAAGCTGAGACCAGGACCACTAAATAAGGTTTAACAGCTTGTTAAATTTTACTAAAAACCCCAAGGGGGGGGAGGCACAAAGTGAGTGAGCATTTGGGGACATTATAGTATAAATTGTGACCTCTGAAATTGTGCAGTAAGCAATATGCAAAAACTATAGGAAACAGTTTCACTGAGATTTCCAAAGATTTCCCCCTCAGAATAAAGGCAACTCTGAATTAAACAATAAAGATTTCAATACTGCTAATATGAGGGAATGGGAGAAGGACATGGCAACCCACTCCCAAGGCAATCCCGAAACAATCTGCCACTGAAAACCCTATGAGGGTCGCTATGAGTCGGACAGGACGCGACGGCACCTAACAACAACAAGATGAGGGAAGGAATAAGGAAATGAAGAGAGAAGTCACCATCACTGAGAAATGGCATCAACTGGACAGCCTTTATGGGCACTGCTCTAGGAGGTCATGTGGATCACTGAACCCGTCAGGAATCCTCAGCGCATGGGCTCAATCTGATGTCTCCAGATGGTGGTACCTACAGCCACCCAACATAAGCAAACACAGAACCTCTGGAGAAAGCCAGATTTATCCCACACTTTATGAACTCTCAAAATATATTTTATTCCAGAGCAACATCTATAACTTAGTCACAGGTACATGACAAAGAAACCAATATAAGCAAGAAACATGGGTGACAATAAACTCCCATTTCGGCTGCTAGAATTTGTGGATGTGCCCAATAAAGCAATTAATGGCCTGGTAGATTGATTCCATAAATAACCCTTGTTTACTCCCTTCTCTGTGCATGCCTATTGCCACATTATCATTCCTGGCAGGAAGCGTACAGTCCATTTTTCTGTCCCTCAGTTCTGACTGGTCTTGTGCTTTTTCTTTGCTAATACACTAGAGGCGATGGTGTGCCCGTTTCATACCTAAACTCACATACTCTGTGTACATCTGATTTTGTTTGCTCTCTAGGAGCCCCTTGAGAATGTACAAGAATGAGTCTGCCATACAGTGAGAGTCACAGGGAGAGACCCAACGCACCCCAGTCAAGACCATTTTGATCATCCCCAAACTAGCCGCAGTCATAGAAGCAAGCCAGCATGAGGCCAGAAGAGCCCCTCACTAAGCTCCACCCGGAAGGCCAACACACAGGCCCGGAAGCTCACTTAACACGAGTCCAAGTACAGATGTCTTCCCTGAGCTTCACACTTACCCCTGAAGAGTAAAGACTAGCTCTTTTAAGCACATCACCCTTATAGCAAGCTCAACACTAAGCTTCCTCAGTGGAGAGCAGGGGAGGGACATTTCAGAAGGAAGAGGGCAATCTAATTCTAGTGGTCACATAGTTGGTCACCAGTACAGGTGAGAGGACAGGCCCAACACAGATTTTCAGCACACTTGCAGTCCTTGACTGCTCAGTGACCTTCAGGTAACCTTTCAACACAGACTGGGGGATCCAGACCTGCCTTTACCAGCAGTGCCCTACATTCTACCTTAAGAAGCAAAAGAAGCCCATCACTTTTCTAGTATATTATAGGTGTTCCGTGTTCTGTAATTTCCCGTGTGTGTGTGTGTGTGTGTGTGTGTATGTGTGTGTGTGTAGCTGTTACGCACCACTGAGTTGGTAGCAACCCTATATACAACAGACAAACAAACTACCTGACACTGTGCCTGACACTATTGTCAGAGCTTCTTTGCTCTTCATAAAGTTTTCAATGGCTGATTTTGTGGGCTCTCAGGTCCTTCTCCCAAGCCTACAGCAGCTGAAATTCCCTGGTGGCCTCCCATCCAAATACTAAGCAGGCCCAACCCTGCTTAAATTCTGAGATGTATCTGACAGGGTTGGATGTTACAGTGCTATTATGGTTACTGATATATATATATATATATATATATATATATATATATATATATATATATATGTGTGTGTGTGTGTGTGTGTGTGTGTGTGTGTGTGTGTGTGTATATATATATATATATATATATATATATATATATATATATATATTTCATTGTTGTTAGGTGCTGACAAATCTCGTTTGACTCATAGTAACCCTCATAGAGTTTTCAGTGGCTGATTGTTTCAGGATTGCTTTGGGAGTGGATTACCATGCCCTTCTCCTGGTTTTGCTATGCTGCAAATCAAACCTGGGTCCTCAGAGAGTGCAGAGTAATACTCTATCAACTGAGCCAAACTCAGCTCATATATGTGTGTGTGTGTGTGTATACATATATATATACATGTATATGTATGTATACATATATACATATATATGTATATATATACATATATACACACACATATACACACACATATATATACACATATGCGCGTGTGTGTGTGTGTGTGTGCGTGTTTAATCAGGGTAAAACTGACTATTAATGTTGGGGTCTAACATGAGTTAGTTATATTATTATTCACCATTAAGAAGGATATTTATCCAAATATTATTTATTAAAAAATGACAGTCTATTTTTTCTCACTCATACTTAAAGCTACTTCTAGCAGACTTCAAATCCTTGTCAGTGATTGAATTCAGTTTCTAACCTTCCCACCTTGAAGGCTCCAGCCTTAGCTATCTTTGTATTTAAAAAAGCAAATATTCTCTTCCTGTGCCTACCCTCTCCTCTAGAATTATGAAGGCTGGTTTTGAACCTTGGTCTCTAACAGCATTTAGACTTCCTTGAAAAATAAGACATCAAAGTATATCAAGAATTCTATTGAAGGTGCTTCAAATGTATTAATTAATAAAGGCAGGAACCATTTCATTCCATGGTTAGGATCACACAGGTGTGCATTGGCCTGGTAAGGATCCTGTGCATAGCTCTGTAGCATAATAAGCAAGGCCATGTGGTTGGTAAAACCACTTGAATTCATTGTTTTTGGATGGATGGCAGTTTTTAAGAATTTGTTATAAAACCAAGAACTCTTGCAGCTGGGGTTTATTTCAGTTGGTTCAATGCTTGTTCTGCACACTCTGAGGCCCTGGTTTTCATCCCCAGTATTGCAAAAATGGGAGAAGGACGTGGCAGCCCACTTCCAACAATCCTGAAACACTCAGCCATCTGAAACCCCATGAATGGTAGAGAGGCACTGACATAGTGCCGGGCATGGCACAGTGTCAGGGAGCGTTTCGTTCTGTTGTACATAGGGTTGCTGTGTTGGACCCAACTTGATGGCACCTAACAGCAACAACAACCATTTTTTTCATATATCAACTTTTTTTTCTCATACCCCAAAGCATTTATTTCATGCAGTCTATTTAATATAGGCTGTAGCAATGAAAGCCTACACCTGTAACCCCGTGGCATCTGATTCGTCAGATCTCGGAAGCTAAGCAGGGTCGGGCCTGGTTAGTACTTGGATGGGAGACCACCTGGGAACACCAGGTGCTGTAGGCTTGGGAGAAGGACCCAGAAACGCACTTCCAAAAATCAATCCGCCACTGAATATCCTATGAATAGCAGAGAAGTATTGACAATATTGTTTCCCCTGTTGTATGTAGGGTCACTACAAGTCAGATACCGACTCAAAGGCACCTAACAACAAACAACATAGCAGTGAAATTGATTATATTTCCTAATGCCTTTATTAATATTTATCAAATTCTTACAATGGTACAAGTATAAGGTAAGATGTCCTAAATGCATTGCTTATTTGATCATCATGAAAACATGTACCAGGGCTGGTGGTCAGCTGTGAACACTGGAGTTGACCTGTTGGCTGTTACAACATTAAATGGCCTGCAGTACAAACAGTAAACAGCCACTTCCCACGTGTCTTGGTGCCTCTCCACCAGCCTTCTCAGTTGATTTTCCCTTCAGCATTCTTCATATCTCTCCAGGATCCAGTAGATGAGGCAGAATGTCAGGCCCATTTGAGGACTCCAATTACCAGGACGAGAGCTGTGGCCAGCATTCTTTATGAGGGTCAGTGTCTCTGCTGTACTAGTCATTAATATTTCAAATATCTCCCCTAGAAATGAGTCTTTCTTCCATTTACAAATGAGAAAACTGAAGCTTAGAAATATAAACAGCATGCTCATAGTCACACAGCTTTCATGGGTCACAGAATGCAGCACAGCTCTGGAGAAAGTACTCTAATTGGACACCACAGATCATGAGGTAAAAGCGTTCTTTGGATTCGCTCTCCCCACCGCTGCTTCATAATCAACAATAGGAGAAAGCAATAGGATTTTTGATTCTGGAGTCTCATGCATTTATTTCCCAATTTTTTCTTAGCATGTGTAGATACAGTCACAAAAATACAATACACAGTCAAATTATTTAGAAATTTTAGTAGCTTTCAGACACATCTGTTTACTGACGCCCTTTGACTCTCTAAATCACTTTATCTAAGCTACGAAAACCAGGATTCATCAGCTATGTGTCAGAATTCCTTTATTTTGCTATCATTTGTTCCCTGAATGAAATCCACCACCTTTAAACTCAAAGCTGGCCACGTGGAGATGAGGAAAGAAAGATTGTCACTGCCCAAGAGAACAACACTGTCCTGCAATGCCAAGCATTTGTTAAACAAAAGAAGCTCAAAATATCTAAATATACTCAAAGTAATTATCTCTGACTATATTTTCCTTCATTCAATGAATACTTAACAAATTTTCCTAGTACTCCAATAAACAACATTCGTCATAGTAGAATAAATGATACTGGCTACATTAATACAAACTTAATATAAAATAATAGAAATATTACTTTACAAATAGTAATATATACACTGCCTGCAGCAGTACCACTGTGGTGTCCAATCCCATCAGATTTCAGAAGCTAAGCAAGGTTGGGCCTGGTTACTACTTGAATGGGAGACCGCCTGGCAACATCAGATACTGTAAGCTTGACAGAAGGAAGCGGAAACCCTCTCCCCAAAAAATCAATCTGCCATTGAAAATGCTATGAATAGCAGAGAAGCACCAACAATAGCACTTTGCCTGTTGTACATAGGGTCCCTATGAGTTGGATTCCAACTCGACGGCACCTAATGATAACAACGATATAGACACTAAAATTTGTGCAGTTGTTTCAAGCTATGATTGTGGCAAATAAGTAGTAGCCATAAAGTGATAACAATGGTAAATATAAAACCTAAATACAAATATGTGTGTATAAATGTTGTTGTTGTTGTTGTTGTTAGGTGCTGTCCAGTTGGCATCTGACTCTTAGCGACCCTATGCTAGAACAAACAAAACACTATTATCAGCACTTCTCTGCTATTCCTAGGGTTTTCAATGGCAGAGTGTGTGTGTGTGTGTGTGTGTGTGTGTGTGTGTGTGTATACACATACATACATATATATATATATGTATACATGTACATATGTATATGTGTGTATATACACATATGTACACATATGTACATATATATTCTTATTTTTAAATGTGATAGCTTTCTGTCATCACTGATTCAATATTTTCGTGAGGTGATTATGATCAAATTCTTTTCTTACCAATACTCATTTACATTTGTATCCCAATCTTCTTTCCCTCTATAAGTTGTTCTGTTTCAATTTAGATTAAAAAAATTATTGTGTGACATTTGGAAAGAGAAATTGGCCTTGATTCCTACCACAAACAGGATAGTTGGTTGTAGTGAAAGAAAATAAAACCATATGTAAAGGAACCTTGATGTTCGTAGCAGTTGTAACCTATACTCAAATTTGTCCCCAAGTCCTTTAAAAGTATTCGCCCGTAGTAAAGTTTTCCTATAAAAGTCATATTTGGATTTCATTAAATAAAAATTTGAAGTTTATTATGCAGGCTTAATGAAAGACACAGAGAGGAATGGATGAGAATAACAGTTATACAAGATGAGCAAGCATGTTGAAGGGCAAATACAATTTATGGAGCCTTGAGAGGAAGGTAATCAAATAAATACACTTTTAAACACCACTATAAAAAGCAAATTACACTACTGGCAATTGAGAGACAATGATTGTGGCATTACAAATTGGTACTACTCTTTTCAAATGCAACTAACCAAATACATACAAAATTTGGAGATGTGTGTTTATATACTTGGAAGAGTATTGCAGTTTTTAGATAAAACTTTTCTATATATTGTACTGTGTCCTTACGCAATATATCCCAAGTGGAAAACTTCCACAGTCCAGGTGAGAAAAGAATCTAGCTCAATTCATAAAGGGGCACTGGAAGTTTAGGAAACCTCTTAATTCTGGATATATTTAAGAGATATAAGTGATGAAATGTGTTGAAAGATTAAAGACAGGGTGTGAAGGAAAGGAAAAGGTCAAGAATGACACCAAAGTGTTTGGACCTAGAAACCAGAAGAATGGAGGGGTTTTAACGGAGGTGGAGAAATTATCAAAGGACACTGGTTTTGAGAAGAATATTAGCAATGCAGCTTTATACATGTTAGTTTTGGGTGTTACACAGTATATAAACTTTTCCTGACCTACACATGTCCCTGTATTTTCCCGCTTGTCATGAAAAATGATCTACTGGGAGAATGTCATTAAAAATGATCTAATGCCAATAAATCCAATGCTGTGCAGGGTCCCACTCTATGTCTAAGAGTCACCAACTTTTGATTAATATTGTATAAATAAAAGGTTTTCCAAAGCTGTATTCCTTTATTTTCCTGTTGATTCTATTTATACTTCATTGTTTTGAGGTACTGGGGTTCAAACCCAGGTCCTCCCACATTGCAGGCAAGAACTCTGCTTTTGAGCCCCAGCCCCAGGCTCTTCTGAAAGCCTTTCTTCTCACTATTTTCTAAATCAGTGTCTCTTGGCATCTGCTCTAGCCTTCTACTCTCTGACCATATGTTCTTCCTAAGTAATCATGTCTTCACCCAGCCCCGAATTTGTATCACCAGGTGAAACCTATGAATTCAGTTCCTGGCATGTCCATTTGGGCTATTCATTGTCACATGGGCCCCTCAAACCAAACACATTCCCCCAAACTGAAAAATCTCATTCACCTCAGTTAGATAAATGCTCACCTTCAGCAAATATACTTAAGTTCTGCCTTAGGCAAATAAACTTCTGTTGGCTATGATTTTGGTACAAGGTACCACTCACTTATCCAGAGACTCTACATCCTTAAACAGCTCAACTTGAGAAGGTAGTTTATATGAATGGAAGCAGGTAATGATGTGTTGGCTCTTCTCACATGGAAGCTCCATCCTAACTAACCAAAGAAAGGATGAGATTCCTTTCTTCTACCATTAATACAACATACAACTGAAACATATCTTTTTCATTTATCTCCTTTTTTTGATGATTGGTTATTATTTCATCCCAATACCCATTATACAGACTTAATGTTAGATATCTTAAATCACTCTATGAAATTACATTTTTGAATTTAAAATCACAACTGGAATCATCTACTACATAGGAACAGAAGTGTCATTTCAGGAAGAACATGAAAGTAAACTCACCTGAGCTCTGTCTACATTTGCCTTCTGATTTTATCTCACATTGGTCTTGTGAAATAGAGCTAGTCTTCTTTCTTTATACAAGAGAGAATTTAGATGCAGAACTGTAATCGAATTGCCCTAAATCACACATTTAGTAATTTAAGGTAGACTTAGATTAAACCATAATTTCTCAAAACTCTCTTATTTCTACTGTATCAAAATGCTATATACAGTTCCTTATTGAGGTCTCAGTTTTTGGTTCAAATTCATAACAAACAGATAAATTTCAGGTTGTATTTAATTGTATGCAATTTGAATAGAAAATGGCACTGGTGAGCATTAAGTACCATACTGTGTGCTTTACCTAAGGTATCTTTTTCAATTCTTTCATCATAATTGTTATGGCCATCACATTTTATAAAGTCGATAACAAACTCAGTTAATATAGGTCAGGAATCTTTCTTTACTGATATTAGAAAAATGCTCAAATAATTTAAGAAAAAAGAAAGTCCTTTGCCTTATGTAAGTAAACAAGAAATAGATGGCTTAGGACATTAAAAAAAGAGAAAATAACATAAAGGACAGGTGTATAGTTAGGTTTACAAATTGATTGCATCTGTTTCTTCTCTCCCTCATCCTTATGTATTGTGACATATAAAATTTATCTTTCTAGATAACACAGCAATTTCTAGACCAAAGAACACATAGCTTTGCCATCAGAGAGAGGCTAATTTCTTGACAAATTCTATTTCAAAACTCCTAATTCTAAATGGCATGTCTTGGTCATAAGTTCATCCCATGTTGAATTGGTTGTGGTCAAGAAGTGGGTCTAGTTAGAGAGAGTCTTTCCTATCCTAACTTCATGGTTGAGGTGGAAAGTAAGGAGGGGAGAGCAAGAGTGCTTCCTTAGAATATCAATAATTTCCTGCAGGCTGGGTTTTAGCTCAGTTGGTAGAGTGTTGCTCTGCACTATCTGAGGCCCAGGTTCAATCCCCAGAGCCACAAAAATGGGAGAAGGACATGGCAGCCCACTCCTGAAACAATCCCCAAACAATCTCCCATTGAAAACCCTATGAATAGCAGAGAAACACTGACATAGTTCCAGGCATGGCACAGTGTTAGGGAATGTTTCCTTCTGTTGTACACAGGGTTGCTATGAGTCAGACCCGACTTGATGGCACCTAACAACAACAACACAGATTAAAAAACTAGTAAGTGATGACACTAAGATCCAAGAGACTTCAAAAATCTTGCCTCTTAAAACATAAGCCTTTAAATAAGATTCAGCTACCATATGTGAGTGAGAATATAAGCTATTTCTCTTTCTGAGCCTGTGTTCATTCACTTAAGATTATATTTTCTAGTTCCATCCATTTTGCTTCAAATGACATTATTTCACTCTTTTTTATTGTTGAGTAATATTCCATTGTGTATATGTACCACATTTTTTATCCATTCTTTTATTGATGGGCATCTTGTTTGGTTCCATATCCTTGCAGTTGTGAAGAGTACTACATTAAATATTGAGTTGCAGGTGTCTCTGTGGTTTGATGACTTGTCTCCCTTTGAGTATATTTCCAGGAGTGGTGTAGCTAGGTGTTATGGCAGTTCTATTTTCAATTTTCTGAAGTACCTGCATATTGATTTATAGAGTGATTGAACTAATTTACAGTCCCACCAGCAGTGAAAACTATACATAAGCTGATATATAAAAATGAACAATTTAACTTAGCTGAGAAGGGGATGTGTAAGCAGAGTAGAAACAAGAAGGGAGAGGACTAGCAAAAGGAAGTGAAGATTTTGAAAAGTGGGAAGGGGAGGGGAAACATTGTAAAGGGATAAAGGAGGAGAGGATAATCTCAATGTAAATGATGCTACTTCATGAATACAAGGGAAAAATAGGGGGCTATAACCTATGAATGCATAGAAGTTTCATTACATATTAATCAAAAGTTTCTATAAACTTTGTACATTGATGAAAGTATAATCAAAAGTAACATAACAGTCACAAAATGCAAAGACCAAATGCTGTATTACTCTGTGCCCCACCAACATTTATCAATAATGGGACAACAAAACGAAACAAACAAAAAACATAAGCCTGGTGTCTTTCAATATACGTGTGTGGGGGAGGGGGATTATGACAATGGAAAGTCTGTGATTTTGACCATATTTCAAGTACATTTATCTTTTCTATCATTCCTCAAATCTTCAAATGAATAATTTGTTGAATCTAATGAATTATATTACTTTTCACATAAATTGAAAAAGCATAAAGGACAAGATGCTTGCATTCATCTTTGAGTTAAAAAAACATGCAGTATTTTATCTAAAGTATAAACATTTCCAATTGAGGAATAGTATATTACCAAAAGAGCTTGAATTATTAAAGCATTCTTCTTCTTTTATGGCAAAATCAGTACACTTAGAAGTCTTTGGGAAATCTCTGTACTTTCCTCCCATTTTGCTGTAAATCTAAAACTGCTCAAAAATAGTGAATGGATTAATGCACATATGGCATAAAATACAAAGAGTTAGGACCATTGTTTTCCTATTGTTGACCTTTGCCTTTGGCTGTACCACTCTGGAACCCAATCCCACAAGATTCTGGCTTTGCTAGCCTCTAGAACTTGATCCTGGCCTTGCTAGCCTCTAGAACTGTGAGAAATAAATCTCTGTTGCTTCTAAGTGACCCAATTCATATTTTGTTTTAGCAATATGAACTCACTCAGATACCATCCTTATAGGGAGACCTAATTATGAATGTTTCAGGACACTATTTCTCCAGTTTATTCCTGACTTCTGAGTAAATTGTGAGAGATGAGGTGTATCAAACTTTTGTTTAAACACAGATCAAGTGCATGGATCATCTCTGCTCTATTCTCAAACTCTGCTAAAGTGTCTTCAAAAGACTTATAAAGGCATAAGCCAAAAGGACAAAGAGATTGGGAATCAAGGTATATCTTAGATTGAGCTCCCTGAGAAATATCTTAAAGTGGAATTTCCTGCTGAAGGTTTATTGAAAGTACCCTTGAGATCAAGACCTGTGAAGGAATATGAGACATGGTCAAAGATTGAGCCGTGATTCCAGTTGCAGCAAGGAATTTCTGAGCCCATTGGAAGCTCTGGGCCCTAGAAGACCCTTTAGAGTTGCCTTAATGGGAGACTGGGTTTAGAATCTTTGTAACTCTCCCAGAGGGAAGCATGAACTTGGATGAGCAACTCTGGTAGGCTAAGGGCGGTTGCTGGAGAAGGACTCAGTTGTGAGCCATTTGTGTAAGAGTCAGCCCTCCTGAGAGCTGGGGAAAAAGATTATGTAGATCTCCACAGTAGAGATTCAGCAGATAAAATTATCAGCAACATTTTGCACTTCTTCACACTCTTGTAGCTAACTCCAAGTTTTTGTTTTCTTGAAGGAAAATTAAAGTTCCTGTCTCCATGGTTACCACCCATTATAAGAGCAAGCACAATGAAGAAATGCATTCAAATTCTGAGGGCAAGAGGTTTTTAAACTACAATTTTATTTTATGTCAAACTATCAATCAAGAATGAAGGCAAAATAAAGAAATTCTTAGATCTTTGTTTTCTTTAAAAAAAAAATCCTATACACTCCAGAAAGGTAATTAAAGAAGAAAGTCCCCCAAACAAGGGAGTTAACCAAGAAAGAAGAAGTTACATTATCAGGGAAACCAGGCATTCAACATAAGGAAATACCAAAAGAAATTTTCCTTTAACCAAGTATGGCAGGACTGAAGAGTAAAATAGGAAGATACATCTCCCCTTTCCCCAAAAAATAAAAAGAAAAAATGAAAATTCATTTTACAATCTTTGTCCCTATTGAAAGGAGTTTGTTACATATTTATGGAAGGGAAAATTCATAATGAACACAAAGGAAACTAAACCAAAAAATCAAAACAATTTGTAAACTGAGCAATAGCTAATATACAAGGAAGGAAATGATTTCTCATAATAATTAATAGTATACAAGGCTTAGTTTTAAATAATATTTATCTAGTCATATAGATATTCACAGCAACTAATTACTTAACAGATAATTGTTAGGTAACCACTTTAGGTATATAGGGTTAGCAAAATATATTTTGAGAGCAATGAGTAAAGAGGGCTAGAGTTGATATTTCATGTTGAGAAGTTAATAGATAAGATCTCAAAGTGAAATGCAAAAAGAAGATGAAGAAAAGACAAAGATGAAGAAGAAAAAGAAGTAAACAAAGAAGAAGTAGAAGAAGAAGGAGAAGAAGAAGAAGAAGAAGAAGAAGAAGAAGAAGAAGAAGAAGAAGAAGAAGAAGAAATACAGTTAAGATATGTTGTTGTTAGGTGCCGTGGAGTCAGTAACCTGCTCACAGCGACCCTTATAGGGTATTCAATGGCTGACTGTTTTGGGATTGCCTTGGGAGTGGATTGCCAGGCCCTTCTCCCACTTTTGCGGTGCTGGGAATTGAACTCTGGACCTCAGAGACTGCAGCACCGCGCTCTACCAACTGAGCTAAATCCCAGCCTAGATACATATACTACATAGAAGTTCCAGAAAGAATGTTGATACTAATTAATAGTTGCCTTTGACTAATGAGAAATGTGAGTGGAGTATGCTAAGAATTTTAGGGCTACTATGCAAATTTTAGGTGCATATGTTGACTTTGGTATGAAAACAATTTAACAAAACAACACAAGAAGAGAAGTCATGAAGACAAGACCAGTAAGTCTGTCATGTCCTTCCGAGGACACAGTGATGAGCTCTGATCTCAGGCAATTTCAATATGGTTTTGATAATAATATCACCTCACACTTGTGAATCACTTTGTAGATGACAAACATTTATACACACATCGTGAAGATCACATTTTCCCCACCTACTGCTCATCTGTGCAGTTTTGCATCATTTCATTTGTACTAATGCTCTCACTTGGTGCAGTATCCTTTAGCTCTTCTCATTGGCAAACTCCTCCTCATTTCTCAAAATGATGCTAAGAAGCATCCTTGTCACAGAGGAATTAATAATTCCCTCAATTAAGCTTTCCATCACATAGTCTGAGGCTTTATCAGTCCCCCCCAACCCTCTGACACCATTGGTTACAGTCCCATTTGTCTCCCCTGATGGACTAGAAGCCACTCTTGAGAAGAGACATGTTTTATTCATGTCTGTGACCTTGGTGTGTGTCACTGAATTGGGCACACACTAAATCTCAATTCCTATCTGCCTAATTAATTAGGTGGAGCACAGCTACTGATCAGAGAAGGTAGGGCAGGTGTCATTAGCTTCCTCTGGCAGGTGAGGACACTGAGTCTCAGAGGACTGAGCACCTTACCCATAGCCACAGAGCTAGCGGATGGGATGTCTTTTCTTCTTTGACAAAGTTCATCTTTCATGCATGTATAATTTAAGAGGGTGTTATTTATCACAAAAGTAATCATAATCTTCCCCCCAAACCCTTAGTAACCCCAATTAGGCAAAGAATCAAGGTTTAGTTAGGTAAGAGAACTGTCCCAGTGTGGTCTTTGGTCTACTCTTGGTAGTTAAGGAGCTGTTTCCCATTGCACAACTGGCCTTAAGGACCCTTAGGAACATCTCAAAGTTAGTGACTCTCCCTTTGCTACTTCCTGGTCCCAAGGGACTCCCAGCCTAGGATATGATCTGTCTACTTGTAGAGGCCCCAGGCTAAAGGCCAACAAGTGAATATAATATGGTCTCTGGCCTCCCATTTTAGGAAGATAGGAAATCCACAAGTCATAGAGTAGGGAAATTCTAAGGAAGAAACTCAATAGGTGTTAACATGAAAACCATTAAACATTAGTGTGTGAAGGCAATAACTCTTCACTCACAGGTTCACTGGGTTTTGCATATTCTTTCTATAAGTCTGTGAAGCTTGTTTATAAAATACAGAATTTTAAGTAGACTTTTCAAGGGCAGGTGTGAATGCAGCTGCTCAAGTACTAGCACTCAACAAATGTTAATGGAATGATTACAGGCTTAATACAAGTAGCAATAAAAAGATTTTTCCAAAAATCCATCCAAGTCTTACACAGGGTAAAATTCCTATACCAAATAATTCATGCCAACCAATCCCAAATGGCTTTGTTTTGATTTTTATCAGTAATACTAGGTCTCCTCAACAAGAGAAACTCAAGCCAGGCTTTCTCAGAGCAATGTTGTCCAAAGAGAACTTCATTTGAAGTATTTCAGTATTTCCTGTCACCCAAAAAAGAGGGCAAAATTCTTGAGATTTCACTGATGATCTTATCCCCCATCCCATGGTCAGAAAAAGTGTTCAGCATTGTTTTACTTATCTGGTAAGCAACCAGCAAATTCCTATGTTGTTAGGTGCCATCGAATTCGGTCCACCTTATAGCCACTGTAGGTACAACAGAAGGAAACACTACCTGACACTGCACTGTGCCTGGTACTGTGTCTGACAGTGCTTCTCTGCTATTCATAGGGTTTTCAATGGTGGATTATTCCAGGACTGGGCCTCCAGGTCCTTCTTCCAAGCCCACAGCACCTGGTATTCGCTGATGGTCTCCCATCCAAGGACTAACCAGGTCTGACCCTGCTTAGCTTCTGAGATCAGACAAGATTGGACACCAGGGTGGTATGGCTATAGCCTCTAGGGAGTTCCTAGGCGCATTTAAATGGAGAGGGGCAGGGGGAACTAATGCACTGAACAATGTGCAAAAAGGTCCAGGTAAGATTATTTGCAAAATAAGTCTAATTTGAATCAGGCTTGGTGGGACATACCTGTAGTTCCAACACTGAGCAGCCTGAGGCAGGAGGATTGACATGAGTTCAAGGCCACCTGAGCTATATCATAGCAAGTTACAGGGAAGCCTGCATTAACAGTGAGACTCTTTCTCAAGAAACTAAAAACAAAATATAGAAAACAAAAATAAATCTAATTTATTGGTCTCTCCCTGGAACAGCCAGCAAGTGTGTGTGCATGTGTAGTTTGTGTGTGTGTGTGTGTGTGTGTGTGTGTGTGTGTGCGTGCATTACAGTGGCAATTTATCTACACATTTAAAAAATATATAGTCTAATTATAACTTTATCTCTTTATTAGCTACCTGTAAATTGAGAGCTAAGAAAGAGTCACATGCATATGTAATTCTATTTGTAATTTATTTTGGACTGCACTGCTTCTGGTTTATTTTCATTTTATTCTTAATATACAACCCATTTTACTCACAATTTTTACTGCATAATTCATACTTCTAAATAATTTCCCCACATTTTCTATTGTACATTATCTCATTACATAATTAAATAAATGAAACAGCCCAGAGGGCCCTTCAGAAAGCTCTTGTTTCACTTCCTCCAGGACATATATTGGTCCTTTCTTCTTTTTCTTTTATGTTAAACAATGCAATTCAAGTAAAATGAATATATGACAGCCTGCACATTCTTAAAGTATACAAAGTGATGAACTTTGGCACATGTATGCACCCAGAAGTCACTAACATGATCACCCTCAGAATTTTCTTCACGTACTTTGTAATCCTTACCAACCTCTTCCACCACCCTTCCACTCTTGACCAGAGACCCTAGAGTCTGGCTTTGTGTTCTGTATCTATAATTTGGTTCACATCTTCTTTAAATTATAAAACTAGAGTCATAGTGTGTGTTTTGTTTTTGTATGTGGCTTCCACTACTCAGAACTATTTTGGGGTTCATCCACCAGGTCATATCTTTAATTTTGGAATAATTTTCTAGTACATGAATATTGTGGGACACTACCTACCCCCTTGTTAATAGATAATAGATTCCTTCCATTTAAGATCTGTTGTAAATGTGGACATCCACATACAACTGGCATTTATTTGGCTTGTTTAGTCTTGTTATTTTGGGGGGGGGGCAGGTATTGGGTGGGTGGCTGTAGCCATAGCCCTGTGGCATCCAATCCCATCAGATCTCGGAAGCTAAGCAGGGTCAGGCCTGGTTAGTACCTGGATGGGAGACCGCCTGGGAAGACCAGAAGCTGTAGGCTTGGGAGAAGGACCTGGCAACCCCCTCCCAAAAATCAATCTGCCATTGAAAACCCAATGAACAGCAGAGAGGCACTGACAATAGTGTTTCCCCTGTTGTTCAGAGTTTCGCTATGAGTCGGATACTGACTCGATGGTACTTAACAACAACAACAACAACATTGGGTGGGTACTAGGGGTTTGAACCCAGGGCGTTGTTCATACTTCACAAGAGTTCTACCACTGGGCTGCATTCACAGACCCTTTTTTTATTTTTTGTCTCGAGACAGGGTCTTGTTTAGTTAGCCTGTCTTCTGACTCGAACTTGAGATCTGCCTGCCTTCATCTCTTGGGCCACCATGACTGGATATTCTTCTTAAAATTTTAGTTATTCTAATATGTGAATGGGGCTGGGGATTAGCTCAGTTGGTAGAGCACTGCTCTGCACTCTCTGAGGACCCAGCTTTCATCTTCAGCACTGCAAAAATGAGAGAAGGATGTGGCAATCATCTCCAGAAGCAATTCCTAAACAATTAGCCACTGAAAACCGTATGAGGATTGCTATGAGTCAGACCCAACTCAACAGCACCTAACAACAACAAACAAATATTTGAGTAGCTGCATTTCTTTATAGATCTAATTTGCCTTTCCTAATGACTGATAACACTGTCATCTTTTCAAGTGCATATTTGCCAATCATATAGCTTTTTGACAATGAATAGTATTTTCAAACCTTTTGTCCATTTCAATGGTCTGTTTAGTGGATTGCTTACTATACTAAGCTTTGAGAATTCTTTTTATATTCTGGATACAAGAACTTTAACAGACACATGCCTGGAAAATATTTTCTCCCAGCCTGTGTCTTGCTTTTTCATTCTGTTAACAAAGTCTCTTGAAGAGCAGAAGTTCATGAAGTCTGATTTATCAATTTGCTCTTTTATTGATCATCCTTTGATGTTGCAGCTAAGAAATGTTTACCTAACCCAAAGTCACAATTGATTTTTCACAAGGTTTTTATCTCTAGGTATTTCATGTAGGTATATGATACACCGGCCTGAAGCCCAACCAGTGGCGTCTGATCCCATTTGATCTCGGAAGCTAAGCTGAGTCGCGCCTGGTTAGTACTTACATCGGAGTCCACCCTGGAACACCAGGTGCTGTAGGATTGGGAGAAGGACAGGGTAACCCACTCCCCCCAAATAATCTGCCATTGAAAGCTCTATGAATAGCAGAGAAGTACTAACAATACTGTTTTGCCAGCTGTACAAAGGGTCGCTATGAGTTGGACACAGACTCCAGAGCACCTAACAACAGCAACAACATATGATACACAGTATTTAATTTTGCTGACATGTATGTAATGTACAAAGAAGTTCATTTTTTGCATATTAATATACAACTTTTCCAGGAGTATTCAAAGTATTCATTCAAAAATTATCCTTTCTCTACTAAATACCTTTTCACTCTGTTGAGTGAAATCCGCGCGCGCGCGCGCGCGCGCGCGTGTGTGTGTGTGTGTGTGTGTGTGTGTGTAGTCTGTTTCTGGACCTTCTATTTTGTTCTGCTGAATACTACCAATTTGACAAAACTACATTGTCATCTTTGCTATAACATTATAATAACATTTTACTTGGAGTAGTTTTAAATTTCCAACTTTGATCTTCTTTCCCAAAGGTTGTTTACTGTTTCTTTGTTGTTGTGGCACTGAGGGATTGAACCCAGGGCACTCAACCACTGGAGTGTAACTCCAGCTCACTTTTTTACTTTTTTATTTTGAGACAGGGTCTCATTAAGTTATGGAGCCTGCCTCTGGCCTCAAACTTGTAATCTTCCTACCCCAGCCTCCCAAGTGGCTGGGATTACAGGTGTGCCACCATACCTGGCCCAAAGGTCATTTTGGTTATTTTAGGACTTTGATATTTCCATGTGTATTTTAGCATTATGTTGTCCATTTTAATTTTTTTTAGAAAAGCCTCCTAAGATTTTGATTATCCTTGTGTTGAATCTGTAGATCAATTTGATGTGAAACAACATTTTAACAATGCTGAATTGTTCCTCCAATAGGCAGGCATATCTTAAAATATTATTTAATTTATCTTAGCAACAGTCTGCTATTGTGTGAAGTGTTTAATGTCAAGTAGGTCAAGTTAGTTGATCATTCCTTCTTGTCTATTTTCATATCTTCAATAGACTTTCTGATTTTCTATCCATTTATTCCATCAACTATCGATGAAGAGGTATGAAAATCTCCACTATAATCTTGGATTTCATCATTTATCTTTTAATTCTATTACTGTTAGCATCACATGTATTAGGCTCTGTTACCAAATGCATAATCACTTAGGATTAATGTCCTTTTGTTGAATTGCCCTCATTATCCTTAGGAAATGACCTTTTAACCTGGTACCATTCTTTACTCTTAAGTCCTCTTTCTTTTTTACTAATTTAGTCACTTGTTTTCCTTGTTTAGTTTTAAGCTGCTATATTGTTTTTCCACTTTCATTTCTAACATTTTTCTTCATCTATTTGCAAGTACTCTACCACTGAATTTCACACTAGTCCCTTTCTTATTTTTATTATTATATTTTTTTTATTTTAAGACAGGTTCTCATTAAGTATGTAGGCTGCCTCTGATCTCAAATTTGAGAATATACTGCCACAGCCTCTGTAGTCTCTGGGATCACTTGTATTTGGCATGGCACCTGGCCAAACTGCTCATTTTTATCCTAATAGACAATCTGTCCATTATTTGCATTATTTGGATGGTTTATATTTAATGTTATATTTGATCCTATTGGGCTTGGGTTTAGCTCAGCTGGTAGAGCACTGCTCTGAACTCTCTAAAGTCTCAGGCTCTATCTCCAGCATTGTAAAAACAGGAGAAAGACATGGCAATTCACTCCTGAAGCAATCCTAAAACAATCAGCTATTGAAAATCCTATGAAGGTTGCTGTGAGTTGGACTTGACTCAGTGGCATCTAAGAGCAATTGGTCTGATTAGCTTTAAATACAGCATCTTGATATTTGTTTTCTCTTTGTTTTATCTTTTTCTCTGTTCACTTTGTCCTATTTTTTTCCTTCTTTTTAATTAATCTAATAATTTTATAATTATATTTTATCTGGTTTGGCTTGTTAGGTATAACTTGTTATTTCAGTGGTTCACTTGGCCATTTTTAGTTTACTTTTCTCTCCCTTCAAAATACAATGTACCACTTACTACATATAGTATAAGAACAATTGCTGCCGTATAGCCTATTTTTATATGAGACAAAGTTATTATTTTTAATACTCAATTATCTTTGAAGTGACTTAAATGACACTAAAACTGTCTTACGTGTTCATGTGTGTAGTTGTTATTGTCGCTGCTTTCTATCCCTTTATGTAGTTTTATATTCACATCTGATATCATATCTCTCTCTTGAACATCTTCCTTTAATATTTACTATATACGGTCTGCTGGTGGTAAATTTTATTCAGCCTTTTTTTGTAAAAAATATCTTTATTTATTTCCATTTTTAAAGATATCGTCTCTTGGCAAGGAAATCTAGGTTTATATGTTTTTCTTTCTTGCAGAATGAAGAGGATATTATGCCACTGTCTCTTGGCTTGCATTACTTTGAATTAAAAATACACGGTTGCTCCTCTGTTTGTAACTTGCCATTTTTCTCTTTGTGGTTTTAAGATATTTGTTTATCACCATTTTGAGTAATTTAATTATTGTGCATAATGTATTTTTTCATGATCTATGTATGTGTGTATATGTGCACATAAGTGTGTTCGTTGAATGTCTTGGATCTTAGTATTTATAGTTTTTGTCAAATTGAAATTCTTCACCATTACTTTAAAAAAAATTTTTTTTCTTTCTTTCTCCTTTAGAACTCCAATTTGTTGTGGTTTCTTCTTTTTACTTATATTTCTTCTTGGATAATTACTATTGTTTTGACTTGTGGAATACTACTTGTTTTTCTTCTAAAATGCTATTTTTTTCAATATTTTTTGGAATGTAGTTTGTCTAAAACATAGTCATTTTTCTCTCTAGATGTTCCCATTTGGGTCTTTTATACTGGATATATTCTATGGCTCTACTTGGCATTGAAAACACATGTTGTTGTTGTTGTTGTTAGATGCTGTCGAGTAGGTATCTGATTCATAGTGACCCTCATAGGGTTTTCAATGGCTGACTGTTTCAGGATTGCCTTGGGAGTGGATTGCCAGGTCCTTCTCCCATGTTTTGCGGGGCTGGGAATTGAACTCGGGACCTCAGAGACTGCAGCGCAGTGCTCTACCAACTGAGCTAAATCCCAGCCCTGTTGTTCTTCTTATTGGATACCAAAGAGTTGGGTCTGACTCATAACAATTCTATGTACAACAGAATGAAACACTCCTTGATACTGTGCCAAGCATATGATCTTTTTTATGTTTAAGCCTGTTGTTGTAGCCACTGTGTCAATCCATCTAGTTGAGGGTCTTCTGTCTTTTTTGTTTTTTTGACTTGCCATTCTCCCAAACACAGTGTCCTTCTCCAAGGATTGGTCCCTCCTGAAAATATGTCCAAAAATACATCAAACACACTCTAGCTATCCCAGATTCCAAAGAACACTCTACTATATTCAATATTCATTGCCAGCACCATAATTCAAAAGCATAAAGTCATCTTCTGTCTCCCTTATTCAACATACAGCTTTCAAAACCATATGATGCGACTGAGAATCCCATGTCATGAGTCAGGTACACCTTTGTCTTCAATGTGATATCTTTACATTTCAGCACTATAAAGAGGTCTTTTGGAACAGCTTTTCCTGATACAAAGCATCTTTTGGTTTCTTCACTACTGCTACCGAAAGTGTTGATTGTAGAATCAAGTAAAGCAAAATCTTGGACAACCTCAATATTTTCTTCATTTATCATGAAGTGTACTGACACACGTGTAAGGATATTTGTTTTGTTGGTGTTGAGGTCCAATTCATACTGAGAGCTGTGTTCTTTGATCTTCACTGTAAATGTATCAAATCCTCTTCAATGTGAGCAAGCACAGTTGTGTCATCTGTATAACAGAGGTTGTTAATGAGTCTTCCTTCATTCAAGATACTGCATTCTTCTTCAGACAGTCCAGTTTCTTGGATTATTTTATCAGCATAGAGATTGAAGATATATGGTGAAAGGATACAGCCCAAATGCAGACCTTTTCTGATTTTAAACCAAGCAGTATTTCCTTGTTCTCTTTGAACAACTGCCTCCTGGTCTATGTACTGATTTTTCATGAGTACGATTAAGAGCTCGTGTATTACCATACTTAGCAATGTTATCTGTAATTTATTGAGATACACACAGTCAAATGCCTTTGACAACCAATAAAACATAGATAAACATCTTTCTGGTATTCTCTGCTTTTAGTTAGTATCCATATGATATCACCAATGATGTCCCTGGTTACATGCCACCTTCTGAATCTGCCTCGATTTTCCAGCAGTTCCCTGCCTATATACTGCTGCAGTCTCTTTTGAGTGATCTTTAGCAAAATTTTACTTGCACATGATATTAATATCATTCTGTAATTTCTACATTCAATTGGATCCCCTTTCTCTGGAGTGGGAATAAATATGGATCTCTTCCAGTCAGCTGGCCAGGTTGTTATTTTCCAAATCTCTTGGGCATAAGCAAATTAGCACCTCAAGAGCTGCATCTATTTACTGAAACATCTCTATTGATATTCCATCAATTCTGGAGTCTTGAGTTTTGCCAGTGCCTTCAAGGCAGCTTCCACTTCATCCTTCAGAATCATTGATTACTGAGCATGCACAAACTCTTGAAATGGTGGGTCATCCACCAATTCTTTTTAGTATAATGACTCTGCATTTCTTCCATCTTCTTTTGATGTTTCCTGGGTGTTTTAATATTTTCACTGTAGAATCCTTCACTATTACCACTTGAGACTTAAATTTTTTTCATCAATTGCTTAAGCTTGCGAAAAACAGAGCATACTCCTCCTTTTGGGTTTTCTATCTCCACAACTTTGCATATGTCATTATAATATTTAATTTTGTCTTCTCAAGCTACCCTTTAAATTGTTCTGTTTAGTTCTTTAACTTCATCATATCTTCCTTTTATTTTAGCTGCTTGATATTCAAGGGTAAGTTTCAGAGTCTCTTTTGACATATAATTTGATCTTTTCTTTTTTTCGTGTCTTTTTATTAACTTTTTTCTTTCCTTATGAATCTTGTTTTTGATGTCATGCCACAATATATCCGGTCTTGTATCATTAGTGTCTAACACATCAAACCTGTTCTTGAGGTACTCTCTGAACTCAGGTGGGATATAATCAGTGTCATACCTTGGCTCTCGTACACTTGTTCTAATATTCTTCAGTTTCAGTTTGAACCTGCAAATGAGCCATTTGTGGTCTGATCCACAATCCATGCCTGGTCTTGTTATGACTTTTGATATTGATGATTTTCTATGGTCTCTCCCCACAAATGTAGTCAATTTGATTCTTGTACGTTCTATCTGATGAATTCCATGTGTATAGTCACCACTTATGTTGGTACAAAAATGTATTTGCAAAGAAAAGGTCATTGGTCTGACAAAATTCTATCAAAAGGTCATTGGTCTGACAAAGTTCTATCATGTAATCTCCAGCATTGTTTCTGTCACCAAGTCCATATTTTCCAACCCCTGAGACTTCTTTGTTTCAAACTTTCCCATTGCAGTCAGCAGTAATTATCAATATATCCTGATTGCATGTTTGATATATTTTAGATTGCAAAAGCTGCTAAAAATCTTCCCTATCTTCATTTCTAGCCTTAGTTGTGGATGTATACATTTAAATAATAGTCATATTACTGACCTTCCTTGTAGGCATATGGATATTATTCTATCACAGACAGCATTGTACTTAAGATCAGATCTTGAGATGTCTTTTTTGATGATGAATGCAACCTCATTTCTCTTTAATCTTTCTTTCCTGGCATAGTAGACCATGTGATTATTTGATTCAAATGGCCTATACCAGTCCATTTTAGCTCAACGATGCCTAGAATGTTAATGTTTATGCATTCTATTTCTGTTTTGATAATTTCTAATTTTCCTGAATTTATACTATGTTTCCATTATTAATGGATGTTTACTGTTCCTTTTCATTTTGAGTCATGCCACAACAGCAAATGGCGGTCCCTGAGGCTTTACTCCATTTCCATCATTAAGGTAGACTTTACTTTGAGGAGGTAACTCTTCCCCAGTCATCTTTTGAATGCTTTCCAACCTAGGAGCTCATTTTCTGGCACTATATCCGACAATGTTTCTCTACTATTTATAGAGTTTTAATGGCTAATTACTTCAGGAGCAAGTTAGCTATGCCCTTTTCCCTGGTCTGTCTTAGTCTGGAAGCTCAATTGAAACCTGTCCACATGGGTGACCCTGCTGGTATCTGTAATTCCGGTGGTGGTATAGCTTTTAGCATCACAGCAACACACAACCCCCGCAGCATGGCAAAGTGACAGACACATGGAGATTTAAAACATATAGAATACACTTAAAATAAGCATGCTATGCCTTTGTCTGCTAATATTTGTTTTACTTTCATGTCACATTTCAAACAGTTTTATCATTTTTCTCCTTATTATAGTTTATATTTTCCTACTTATTTGTAATACTGATAATTATTTTTTTCATTACTGAGGATCAAACCCAGTGCTGTCCTCATGTTAATCAAGTATGTTATCACTGAACTACTCAGCCTTTGTTTTTTTGAGACAGAAGAATCACACTATGTAGCTCAGGCTAGCCTTGAACTTGCAATGTAGCCCAGGCTGACCTCAAGCTCTCCAGCCTCCTGCCTTCACCTCCAAAACTCTAGGACTGATAGTTTTTCAAAGCTGCCAGATATTTTGTGTTTTGCCTTATGTAGTATTGAATATTTTTGAGTTTTTGTTAATGCATTTGAGCATATTTTTGGGGATTAAAATTACTTGGAGCAAATTTGGTCATTTCAAAGTTTTAAAAATTTGTTAACTATGATTTGGAAAAGTTCTCAGTCTGGGGACATTACTCACCACTCAGGCCACATCTCCTCATGTGAGATGCTCTGGCTGGTGGGAGAAGGCACTATTTCTTCCCCTCTAATCTTTCTGAGTCCTTTCATTTCCTCAGCATCAGGTAGTTACCTCACATGCATGAGCTTGTCTGTTGGACACTAGAGACCTGTGTTCAGTTTTCCAAAGTTCTCTCTTATACACCTTTCTACTATAAATTTTACCCATCCTGAACTGCACACGTCTTTGTCCACTGAGACTCTCTACTCCTCTGCTCATGCCATAGACACTGGGGAGCCACTCTGGGCGCCCACTTCTGCACTGCATTCTGGAAACAGTTGAGAGGAATGGAAGAAGGTTGCAGAAAAAGGAGTCCTTCTCTTTTTATAATGTAGAGATCCTAAAAATTATAAAGTCAACAACTTACTTGAGATCAATCAAAAATTTGGAAAATGACATTGTATTTGGTACCATGAGGTCATATGCGACCCCACCAGGGGCTTACCTCAGCCTAGGGAAACCTTGCAGCACAGCACCTCTGACACTTGCCTGAAGTCAGGATGTACTGAGATTACACGGAACAGTATGTTTAAGTGACAATGAGGGAGTTTAGAAAATAGCAGAATTTAATTTCCAGGATCTTTTTTGACTCAATGTTAGCAGGTAAGGGTTAAGTTTTGTTTAACAAAAGCATCTATATATACCTTATTTCATCTATGTTTATAGTTGATTCTTGTTTGAATTCTAAAAATAAATGTTGTTTTCATATACATTTGAAAGACAAAGAATGTGGATGAGTTGATAGAAATACATAGAATTTATTGTATTAAGAAGCCTGGATTAGCCAAGCCACTTTGAAGAATAAACTTTCTGCACCTCAATTTTTTTATTGGCAAAGAAGAATGACATCGAATTCACAAAGTTGGAACAAGAGCAATAACATACCATGAATGAAGCTTTCAAATAGCATCTTTTACATATATTACAAAGATACAGTTTAAATTAGTTTTCCCTTTGTTGCCAATTTAATAAACCTTCCTATCCTAGCTTTTATGATTTAAGAGATGATGTAATGCTTACTTAAATGCATTGCCTTTCCTGCAAAATAAAATTGCATTATAATCATTTCCAACTTCTGCTATGTCTGTGCACTTCAAGCCAGCAAAAACATTCAATAGAAAGCAGAAATGTGAAATTAAAATGAAAGGATAGAGTCTGGCAAGGAATAGCAATCTATCCATAAATTCTAGAAAGCAAACGTTTTATTATGGCTCTCTGTAGAGAAATTAGCTGCTCATCTTCCTTAAAAGAATAATAAAATGGAAATCAACATTTGTGAGAAATTTCTACATACTAGGCATTATTTTAAAAATTTTGCTTGGTTTATGGCATTTAATCTTTAAAAGTAAATAATCTATGAGTCTAAATACTACTATTACTAATTTGCAAGTGAAATCGTTAAAGCTTAGTGCACTAAGTCCATGAGTAATGACTTGAATACAAATATGTTGGGCTCCAATATAAATATGCTTACTCAATATTGAATGTAAATTCCAAAAACAGTAATTTTAACAACAACAAAAATAATATTAAACATCAATTATAATGTTGAGTATATATTAGACGGGCTGGGATTTGGCTCAGTTGGTAGAGCGCTGCGCTGCAGTCTCTGAGGTCCCGAGTTCAATTCCCAGCACTGCACAAATGGGACGAGGACCTGGCAATCCACTCCCAAGGGAATCCCGAAACAGTCAGCCATTGAAAACCCTATGAGGGTCGCTATGAGTCGGGTACCAACTCGACGGCACCTGACAACAACAACAACAACAATATATTAGACAATTTATGTTTTCTATAAATAATTGATATCTGCATGTACATACAGCCTGGTGACCATCGGACTTAGGAACTGCTGCATTCCTCTGATAGTCTTTGAGATCATCTTTCACATGAAAAATGATTATCACAAGTAATTTAGACATTCTTTCCAACAAGGAAAATAGGACTCAACTGCATGTTAAGTCAAGTTCACTTAGTGAAGCCTCATTGATATATTTCCGTTCATTCTTTTCCTGAATGTCTCTCTTGTCTCTTGGAGTATAAACATGAAGAATCATGATAGGAAAAGGAGAGGAGTACCACCTAAGAAAGACCCTGAAACACCGCAGAAGCTGAAAATTAATATAGGCTTAAAAGATAAATAATGTTTTTTTATAGATTGAGGAAATTGTCTTCATCATTAGGATATTTTCAAGGCCTAAACAAGGCAGTGATAGCTGACCAGTTATTTGTGCAAAAGATGAAATGAAAGAGGACAGTAAATATATTGCATGATGCGTGTTGAAAATCTTGAAGATTTTTGATGAAAACATGAGTTAAATAACAAATTGCATTATGATATATTATTTGTTTTCAGCATTATTTGTAATGTGATCATCACAGGGCTATAATGAAATATGTATCTAATTTTAACACTAGGTAAATTATTTTGTGATACTAAAAGCTACTATTACCCACCCAAAACCAGCCTTCACAAACTTCTTTGCATGAAGTAGGTTTATTTGTTGCACCTGCCAATTTCAAGGCAAAATGTTGAGTCCCATGAGGTCATAAATGCTGGATCACCTGGTTCAGGGAGAGCCTAGGATGGTGGTTGGCATACAGTAGGAACTTAGAGCATGCTACATGAATAACTGAATGTCTCCAAACTTTCATTCTACAATGTGCATTGAACAACTGGACTTCAAGTCTTTGATTTAGGACAGGCAATAAGAATCAATGGAAATACTTCTAAAGTTACTGTGCCAAGTGTTGGAATTCATTAAGAGATATGAAAACATATGAAATACTTAGGTATAAGAAAAACTATCACATGTAAAATGAAAAATAATTAAAGCCATAATAAATGTGATTCCATATGGACAGTGACTAAGTTTCTTTTCCAACCTACTTTGCAAGTGCTCTATCACTGAGCTTCACCTCCTTAACCCTCATTTAAAAAATTATTCTTTTTGTCTTGAGATAGAGTCTTACTAAGTTACACAGGTTGCCTCTGGCCTCAAATCTGAGATCTTCCTGCTTCCACATCCTGAGTCACTGGGATTGCAGACATGCACCACCATTCCCTGCCTATTTACTCTAAACTCTTTGCTTAGAGATAAAAATAACACATGGATTCCAAAAACGCTATTGAAAGTTTAGCATTACTCCCTTGAATTCCCTTGGAAATTCAATAGTCAATTATTTATGGCATAGAGAGTCCCTAAATAAAAATTCTTCTATCACAGTTCATGACAAGAAGCCCAGGAAAATAGAACACAAAATTCCCAGCTCTGCTGATACTTGTAAGAATGATACATGCTATTCTCTTCCAAAGCAAAGTATTATTATTAGGTCAATAATTTAGAATTTAACAAAGATTTATTTCTACTCACCATAAAAACTGTATCACAACCTTTCTGAATGTGAAAGTAAGTGCCTATGTGAAATTTTATTTAACTGTAAAAATCAATTAATCCCTTTGTCCTATCAACAGCCCATGCTTTCTCAGGCAAGGTTACTTAGTGACTCAATCTGCCATCTGGGTCTGACGGGCAGGGGAGAAATTAAGGGTAAATCCTCAGGGAGATACATAATATTTTCTACAGCAGGGGCTTGTGCATTGTGTTTAAATAAGAGGAGACTGCTCATCATTAATAGCAAGAAGTAGGCTACTTCTGCAAGCCCAAAGGCATCAGGAGAATGTTGAGTTTCAATGTTCTTGAATGCCTATGTCAGAGGTGCCTCTGCTAGGTCTCAGTCTGCCTCTGGTCTTGCTCTCCTAGACCTCCTTGGACTGAGAGTTTGACCTTCTCAGGAGCTCTGTTATCCTTACAGCTAAGTCCTAAGTCTGATGCTCAGTGGCATCCACTTTTGTTTGTAGGAAATGCTGCCAAAGAGGTTCCTTATTTTTACATTGTCTTTCAATTTGGCAATTAATAGTCCTCCAATTTTTCACTCTTTTTCTGAAATACATTAATACAATAAATAAGGTACATGAACAGGGTGCTGTGGTTCATATCTGTAAACCCAGCAACTCAGGAGGCAGAGGCAGGAGGATTGTAAATTGAGGCGTGTGGCAGCCTGAGTAACCTAGTGAGACCCTGTCTCAAGATAAGAGAATAATAATAATTATGTATGGGCATACAGCCCAGTGGTAGAACACTTGCAACATATGTGCAAGGCCCTGGGTTCAACCACCAAAAAAAAAATGTGCATGGAATTTCAGTCTCTATAACTTCTCTAGAAGCTCTAGAGTACATTAGCATCGGGTGAACCAGCCAATGTTTTCCTTCCCATTTCCTCCAGGAAAGGAATCAAAAGCACATCACACACACGTGGCACAAAAAACCTGCACGCATGCTCTTGCCCTGCTGTGTTAATTTGTCCACCTTCAATGACAACAGACTGAAGGGACCTGGAGAGACAAACTCTCAGAAAAGTAAGCTATTGTTCCACTGTATCAGTGACATTAACTGAACTGAATGAGCAACAAACAGCAAATGTGTTAGAGACCTTGATGGAATTTATGTTCTTCAGATGGTAGGAGAGTCAGGGTCCTGACATGTCACTAAAGATTCTAGGGACACACTGTTTGAGGGCATATGGGAAATGTGCTGTATAATTAAAAAACAAACAAGAAGAAGCGTGAATTATTGTATTTTATAGCCCCACCATCAGGAGATAAGCCTGGTGTATGATAAGATTATTTGGATTCTCAAGGCCACATGTCTATATTTGGATATATTGCTCAAACCTCATTTTCCTGGCATTATGGAGAGCTGTCAGTGCTCAGTGATACCATAGGAAGAAAACACTCAGGAGCAGACCCAAGTCACTGCAGAACCAGTACTGCCGCATGCACCACATGGGCCAGCAGGCACCAGAGCATTAGAGGTGCCTGTGGTTGGAGAGATGCTGTATTAAGTTGATAATAAACTTCAGCAGGGGAAGTGGATTCCTCCAGGAACCAAGGCAAGGGCATGGCATCTCCATCAGAAAATTTTCCAGCATCCTAGGAGGCCCTATAAAATATAGCATCTAACTTCTGAGGAGCATGTGACAGAATGACCTGACCTGGCCCATTGACATCAGCCAGGAAATGGCAAAGACCACTCTTCCAATCTGAGTGTTATATTTAAAAATATAATTCCTAATGTTGTAAACAAATTAAACCAGCCACCTTTGTTTGTTGTTGTTGGGTGCCCTTGAGTCAAATCCGACCCCTAGTGATGCTATGCACAACAGAACAAAGCACTACTCAACACTGCTTCATGCACATCCTCTTTTCATGTTGACCCCAATGTTGCAGCCACTATGTTTCTTCTTTTTTTGAGTCATTACACATCAGAAAAGGAGGTCCCAAGGACTTCACTCCCTTTCCATCATTAAGGTTACATCTAGTTTGAAGAGTAAATAATTCTGCAGTCCTTCCTTGGATGCCTTATAGGCTGGGTGGCTCATTTTCTGGCAATGTATTTGACGGTGCTTCTTAGGTATTCATAGGGTTTTCAATGGATAATTGTTTCGGGAATGGGCTGCCAAATCCTTCTCCCTAGTCTTTCTTAGTCTGGAAACTGAGCTATAATTTGTCTACCATGGGTGCCCTAGCTGGTATTTGAAATACCAGTGGCATAACTTTCAAGATCACAGCAACACACAAGCCCCCAGAGTATAACAAACTGACAGACACAAGGGGGAAGAATAATGATATTTGCAATACATTTGGAAAATATACAGTAAAGGGAGAAAATATTCTAGATTCATAAAACCATCTTGACCGTATTTTATCATGTTGGTACTCCCACATTTATATATGCATAATCTTTGTCAATGTTTTAAGCAATGTTAAGTGCACAATCCCCTTTTACACTTTTTCTCTTATCATTTTCCTATCGGAGCTGTACTGGCTCAGGACATTCACCATGATTATTGTTATTAGCTTGCACCTATTTTTCCTCATTATAAGCAATCTACTACAACAAAAACCTTTTTCAAAATTTCCTCTTCTTGCAAACAATGGATTATTTCCATTCGGCACAAAGAAGATGGAGTTCTGACTCAAAGGACATAAGGTACTTAAGAATCTGAATGCACGTTGCCAAATGCCATTAGCAACATTTCTTCATAGGACCATTATATGAGTCGTCACAGTTCCTACCACCAAAGACTATTGTCCTTGGGGGTGGTGTTTTGCCCTTATGACCATGCTCACATATATATGCACATGCATACAATCAACTCTTGCCCTTGTTTAAGTGAAAATTATAATGTTTGCCTCCTTTGGTTATAGTTCAAGGTAAAGAAAAGTAAATTGTGGCTTATGAGTTATTGATTGGAAGCAGGGTATCATTTGTCAAAGCAGTCATTGGCCTGAAATACCAGCAACTATACAAACACATATGCCCCAATCACAGATTTTCTGCTCATGTTCTGTTATGGAAACACAAAGCCTTATTGATTGCATTCTGGAATTAAAGCTCAGCTCAATGGTTGCAAACACACCATTGCCTATAATACATTTATTTTTGAGACTTGTTTAACTGTAACAGCTAAGAAAATCAATGAGTGGGCCCCAGCTAGACTGACCTTTAACAAAAAATGTTCTTCTTTCTTCTTTTCTTCTTTCTTTCCTTTCTTTCTTCTCTTTCCTTCCTTTCCTTCTTTCTCTTTCTTTTTCTTTTTCCTTCCTTCCTTCCTTTCCTCCTTCCCTCCCTCCCTTCCTCCCTCTCTCCTCCCTCTCTCCCTTCATCTCTCCCTCCTTCTCTTTCTTCCTTCCTTCTTTCTTCTTTCTTTCTTTCTTTTATTTCTTTATTCTTTATTTCCTCCTTCCTTCCTTCCTTTCTTTTTCCTCTGCTCCTCACATAATGTTACTCCTCTCCTTCTCTGGCATTATGACCTCACAGTACTTATAAAATTCCATAAAACCTATATTAAGTAGTTTGGAGTAAATATGACTTGATTGAAACAGAGAGAGAGAGAGGAGAAAGGAACACAGATTGTAATTAATGGCCCAGTGCAGAGGACCTCTGTGAGCTATTAGCTAATGCATGTTGATATATTGTTATTTTTCTCCACTCACTATTTCTGGGATGATGCTAGCTGCTTTTGATGGAGTTAAACGTGGTAACCACAGACACTGATGCCAATTTTTTTTAAAAAAAAGATAGAAGACTGTCACACTACATAAAAATCTACAAAACTCAACAGCAGTGTTTATATTTTCTCAAGAAGAAACAAATTATATACTGGTAATGTGAACATCCCACTTACAAGGGATCCATATCTTTCAGACCTTTTTGGAACATTGTAATGCATATAAAAATCCTCCCTGATTGGGTTCCTCCCCAGTCTGGGTTGCTAACAGGACAGGTGTCCATAGAGTACACACCATTCTGGGCTTTAAGAACACCAATATAGTGGGGATATGGAATATGATAGTTGAAAAGCAGGTAACTTTGGCTTCATTCATTATATCTTTCAATTATTTATTTATTCATTTGCACACTCTAAGCACTGGCCCCACACCAGGGATTGTTATCTATGTGCTCAGAGTCCAACTGGAGAATAAGACTTGTGAATGAATAAGAACAATATACTGAGCTAAGTCTCCAGGTTGAGGCATTGCCAAAATGCTGCCAGAAATCCTGGAGAAAAAGGGCCATGAATAATAGAGCTGAAAAATGTTTCTACTGGAAGAGTCAACATTCATTGAGCTGATTCTTGAAAGCCGTGTAAATGTTGGTTTTGTTGAGAAGATAGAGAGAGAAACCTGGACAGAGGGAGTAATAATGTGCCAGGGCATCCTTAGGAATGTCTGAAGATGACATGGGTATGGTAAGGTCACATGGAGGGAATCATTTACAGAAGAGTATGGAAAGGTTTGTTGGAGTTAGATTGTGAAAGTGTTTTAAGCTACATAGGATTTTAGAACATTTCTTCTTTTCCCATGGGGAAGTGAAGTGTTCTATAGTTGGTCTTTTAAATGTATTTGAGAATAATAACCAGAGTCAGCCTGCTCAATCATTTTGCAAAATCTTTAGTGATTTCCTTGTCACTCAAAATAAAATCCAACTAACAACGGCAGAGCACTAGATGCTGGCCCCAGCCCATCCTCTCATGTTCTGTGGAAATTCCTCCCACTCACTCTAATCCAACTGCATCTACCTCACTAATCATGCTTCATCCTTGGACTCATGTGGCCTCCTGGATCAGATCCCTTCCTCTGGAATGTGCCTCATTTGAAAATCATTCCCCCAAACTTTCACCACCTGCTTGCTCTTTTCCTGAGTGTTTTCACTGAGGCCTCTTTCCATTTTCTTCGACTGCCTGTGTCATTACACTGAAGCTTCTGCTCCCAGAGACTTTATAAACTTAGAAATTTACTTCTCAGACTTTTGAAGGCATGGAAGCCCAAGCTTACCAGCAGATCCACTGACTGGTGGAGGCCTGTTTCCTGCCTCAAAATGATGGCTTGTTATTTGTCTTCACATGGTGAAAAAGGCAGCTGTCTGGAGTTGGGTTTATAGAGACACTAATCTCATTAGTTAGGGTCCCACCCTCATGACCTGGTCACCCCCATCAGCCCTAATTCCTAATAACATTCTATCAGAAGTTAGGTTTTGACACATGGATTTGGGGGTAACATAAACATTCAGACCATAGTAGAATCCTACTTAATATTAAAATAACCTCCAACCCAACAACTACTTTTCCCTTTCCATCTTTATTTATTTTCATATCACTTTTTCCCGTTTGATGCATTGCACATTTGATTTATTCTCTTATTCCATTTATGGCTTCTCTCCTTAAAAATATTCACTTCCTACACATCTATCAGAGGACTAATTTCTAAAATTTACAAAGAGCTCAAGAAAGCAAACCCCAAGACAACAAATCACCCAATATACAGGAGGGCAAAGGAAATGAACAGACAGTTCTCAAATGAAGAAGCTTGTAAGGCTAAGAAACACATGAAATAATGCTCAATATTCCTAGCCACTAGGGAAATGCAAATTAAAACAACTCTGAGATCCCACCTAAATCCAGTAATAATGGCAAAGATCAGCACACAAATAATAACAAGGACTGGGGAGGATGTGGAGAAAAAGAAACCCTGTTATACTATTGGTGGGACTGTAAATTGGCTCAATCACTCTGGAAATCAATATGGAAATACCTCAGAAAACTAAAAATAGAGCTGCCATATGACCTAGCTATACCACAACTGGGATATACCTATAGAGAGACAAGTCATCATACTACATAGACACCTGCATCTTCATATTTAATGCAGCACTCTTCACAATTACAAGGATATTGAACCAACCAAGATGTCCATCAAAGAAGGATGGGTAAAAATTTGTGGTACATATACACAATGGAATATTACTCAACAATAAAAAAGAATGGATGTCATTTGCATCAAATGGATGGAATGGGAGAATATCATCTTGAGTGAATGAACACAAGCTCAAGAAGAGGAATACCATGTGTGCTCACTCATTTGTGGGAGCTGAATCTTACTTAAAGGAATAAAAATATACATAAATTGATATATAAAAATGCACAGTTAAACTTAGTGAAGAAGGGATAATATAAAGAGCAGAAAGAAGGAGGGAGGGTACTAGCAAAGGGAAGCAAAGATTGGAGAAGAAGGGATGGGAAGGGGAAACAATGTAGAGGGATAAAGGAGGAGAGGATAATCTCAATGTAAATGAGGCAACTTGATGAGTACATGAGAAAAATAGGGGAACATAACCCAAATATGCAAATGAGTTTTACCACATATTAGTCTAAAGGTTCTGTAAACCTCATAAGCTGATAAAAGTGTAACCAAAAGTGATATAATAGATTCATAATGGAAAAAGCAAATGCTGTATTATTCTGTACCCCACCAACATTTACTAATAAAGGGGAAAGAAGATGCATCTAATTTTAGAAGAAAATTATTGCTGCTACTTTGAAGCTTCGTGTATATACCAGCTCTCTGCAAACTCCCCTTTGATCAGTCAACACAGTGATCTGTTACTGTGTTCAGGCCACTCTCTCCACCTTGGTTGTTTGCTCTGCAGTAGCTTCCCCTTATTCTCTCTCCCTTCATTGAACAAGAAGAATGCTATCAATATCCATGTACCTCTTTCCAGACCATGTAAATAGCAGTCTTCAATCTTAAGGATTGAGCTATAAATAAAGCAGAGTGTCCTGTATTACACAGAAAAAAAGAAGACTCATAAGGGTACTCATAAGGGACTCATTTATTCTAGTCAAACTCATATTCCTGGCTCTTAATTACCTCTCAATAAATATCTAAGGAATGGTAAGGAAATGGCATAATGAAACCCATGAGGTTGTAGCAAAAATGTGCTAATAAAATAAGATTACTGCAGAAAAAATACCTAAGGAAAGAATAAACATCATGATTGTGTAAAATGTTGGCATATAAAAATAAATTTAAAGCTCTGGGATATACCTTTGTTTCTTAAAAAACTTGCCTCAAATGCAACTCATTGGTTGATTTTTTGTATTAAATGTAGTAAATATATCTAATCATTTATGAATAATTCGATGTGAGAATTATAAGACTCTTTCATATCTACATCCACTACTGTGTGACTTATGGCACACTGGTAATATGCTAGACCTGTTCCTTCATCACTGACTTGAAGGGGTTAAGCTTCTGGGTGTAAAGGCTTTCCTTGGATTTGTTCTCTCTGTCCTTCCACAGTGTGAGGTCTGAGATGGAGTAAGTTCTCCCATCTCAGGATTCCATCACTGGGTGGGAGAAATTATGAAATTCAGACAAAATGGACCCGGTGATGTTCTCATGGGACCTGCTACTCAGTACTGTATAAAAAGGGGGAGAGGGAACACAGGGGAGTAAGAAGAAATAGTCAGCATTATAGATTTTCAAACCTTTTGCCTTTTTGTGGTTCTCACTTATTACTCTCTTATCTTTATACCAAGCTATTCATTTTCAAAGAAAAAACTAATCTATTGCAGCAAAGAAATTGGTACATGATCTATGAGCCAAGGAAGCTTCCCTTAGGTCTCATCTATTCTGAAATGTAGGCAAGAAGCATGTCGACTTTAGGGTTCCCCATATAGTTAGTGTGGTTGTTGATTTTGAGCATCACTTGACTAGATTAAGTGATATGCACATAGTGGTTAAAGCATGATTTCATATACTTATTCTCAATGAATCAGCAGGCACTGAGCCTATCCCCTCTTCTGCTATAGAGGAAACTCGGTGCTTTGGCACTTAATTAGAGTGGTTTTACTCTCCCAGATATGTCTGTGATGTTGCTGTGTGACTTGGGGGGCTGAGTGGAGAAGACCCACCTCAATGTGGGGAAGGACCACACAACTAGCTAGGGTGGGGCAGATTAGAAAAGGGGTGAGGAGAAAAGGAGAATTCTGGCTGTCTCTTCTAGAGCCAATGCACTTCTTTCCCAGGATATCAGAAATCCAGATTCTCCAGCTCTTGGACTCCAGCACGCACACCATAGGATCCTGGGCATGGATCCTTACACTGAGAGCTACACAAGTGCTTCCTTGTGTTGAGAACTTCAGATTTGGACCATCTGAAGCTACCAACCTCCCTGGTTCTCCAACTTGCAGGTAGGTTGTTATGGGACTTCTCAGCCTCCATAACTGGGTGATCCAATTCTCCCAGTAAACCTCTTCTAATATGTCCATCTCTGTTTCTGTTTCAGTCTCTCTCTATAAAGAAATGATAGATAGATAGGTAGATAGGTAGATAGATAGATAGATAGATAGATAGATAGATAGATATAGATGTAGATAGAAATATGATCTCCTGGTGGATTTTTCTCTCTGAGAAACCATGATTAAAATTAAAATCCACACTGACTATGAGTACCACACTGCCTGGGATTACTTCCTACTTGAGAGATTTTTTAGAGTCTGTGAAGGCTGAGCAAGATCAGAGTGAGTCCCTAGAGAAATAGGACATACATAGGGTGGTTCTGGCTCTAATTGATGGAAAGGGAAGTTTGTTCACAGTTGGAATAGAAAAATTCCAAAGAATGGGACAGGAAATACAAGAAGAAGGGTTTTCCAACTGATCTCATATGCACACCTCATGCTGCAGGAATCAATTGTGTTCTGAATGACAACACATGATCCAGAAGTGCTCCCTAGAGCTGGAAACCAGTAGGGACTAGGAGCTGCATGTTAAAATAGAAATAAAAAGTATGATTGGTCTATATGCTTTAATAACTTGAGTATTAAGCAGGAGAATAGAAAGCTAGTCAATTTCAACAGAAGGGTTACAATTTAAGTCACGATAACATAATAGCATTTGTTTTCATCATCTGGTAAAGACGGAACAGAGGCTCTATTCAGAGGTAATAATGGTAGTATTCAAATCAACAATAGTTCCTTATGTGTCAGGCACTTTTAATGGATGATTTATGTAGTTTAGTTAATGTACTGACAAAGCTTTTCTGTAAAGAGCCAAGCAGTATATATTTTGGGATTTTCAGGACATCTGGTCTGAATAACAACTACTCAGGTTACCCTTATAATGTAAAAAAACTCATAGACGGCACATTAAAAAGTGGGCATGAGCCAGGAGCTGTGATATATGCCTATAATCCCAGTGATTCAAGAGGCAGAGGTAGGAGGATCACAAGTTGGAGCCCAGAGCCATCCTGCACAACCCTGTCACAAAATAAAAAATAAAAAGGGGGCTAAAGGTACAATTCAGTGGTAGAGCACTTGTCTAGCATGACCAAGACCCTGTATTCAATTTCCAATTATTGAAAAAAAGAGTGGTCATTATTGTGTTCCAATAAAACTTTATTTACCAAAAAAGAAAAATAAAAAAGATTTGGCTATAGACTCTAATCTGATGGTTTAGTGTACTTGATAGCTATATCAGAGCTAAGGTATTATTTTTAATTCCTATTTATGGATTAGGAAATGGAGAGTTAGCTGGATCTTAGCTGGGAATTGGAAGGGACAGTATTCTAATAAATGTCAACTAGATCCTAATATCAATGCCCCTTTCTCTATGTTGGGTTTTTCACTAATATGTTACAAATGAAGGAGTATTTTCTGCTTCTCTGTCTCCTTTCCACCAAAGGAACCCCTAGACTTAGAGGATATGTTGGTTTCTTCTGTTCCTACTCAGCCCCTAACTTTAAGGGTCCCTTAAGAAGGAGAGTTTGCCCTCTGCTTCTCAAGTGCATTTCTCTGCTCCAGTGCCCAGGGCTGTTTACTAGCTGTACCTCTCCACCCTGCCTCTCTTATTCTGCCTGCATTGAAAGCTAGTAGATGAATCATTTCAGTGTCAAACTCAATTTATTGATGCTAGCAGCTTTCCTTGAATAGTTCTAAAAATCAAGGGAGTAGAGTTGGAACCAGGAGCTTCCTCATTGAATATCAATGAAATGTAATGAAATCCCTTTTTAGGAATAAAAACAAAAGCTAGAAACTTGAACTTTGACCAAGAGGACCAAAGGAAATGATAAAAAAAAGAGAGAAAAAAAAGGCAATAGTATCTGGAAGCAATAGTGCTGGGCCAGGGAGTCCAGATTCACTGATTCACTGGTTCTTCCCCTAAGGTCTCTGGGCACAGCTATGATGCCTTGGTGTCACTATAATGCATTAATTCTTAGATGGGAGACCACGGGAAATACTAGGTGCTGTAGGCTTGGATGAAGGATTTGGGAGCCCACTTCCAAAACAATCTGCCATCAAAAACCCTATGAATATCAGAGAAGTGGTGACATTGTGCCAGGCATGGCACAGTGTCAGAGAGTGTTTCATTCTGTTTTACATAGGGTCGATATGAGTGAGACCTGACTCAATGGCACCAAACAACAACAACAACTTGAAAGCCTAACCTTTTGAAATTCTCAAGGATATTTTTTTCAGTACTTGGTGGGTGAACCCAGGGCCTTCACATAGTTTTCAAGTTCTCTACCACTGGTATGCACTCTCAGCCCATTTTTAAACTTTTCATCTTGAGTCAGGGTCTTGCTAAGTTAAGCAGGCTTCCTCTGGCCTCAAACCTGTGATCCTCCTACCTTCATCTCCCAAGTTGCTGGGATTACAGGCATTAGCCATGGAGCCCAGATGTTCTCAGACTTCTCTTATTTTCCTGTACACATTGATGTCTATAGGACTACAAGCCTGAAACCTTATAGGCAGACATATTTGAGCACAGCCTCTCAATCTCTCAGCATTTCCTCATAAGTAGTATTATCCTGAACCCAGGCTTCACTGCCTTTCCCTTGGTCATCTTGCCCACATCCTCATCAGGACCAAGAATTTCCCTTTTCCCAAAGCTTTTTCTTAGTTCTGGTTTCTAGTATGAGAAGCAATAATCTCTTCCACAAATTGGCATCAGGAATAATATATCCATCTCAGTCCCCAGTCAAAAGTTAATTGGCATTCTCCTTCCAGAAAGCTCTGCAGCATGTACATGATACAATGTTCATAGATTCTCAATAACAGATGTCAGATGGGAGTAGTGGCTGTTCCCTCAAAGACTCTTAGAGTCTTGTCAACCCAAATTTAAGAAGCAGCCTTCTAAAAAACTGCAAGAAACTCTCATACCAGGCACTGTCTTAAATAGAAGAGCAATTTTCTAACATTAACACAAAGAATTGTGTTAACATGCGAGCCTCGGCTCACTTAAACTTAACATCCTGTTTTCCTTATAATCGAGAAATGATAGTACATCCTGAGGTTGGAACTAATACAAAAAAAGCAAATTCAAAGTTCCACTGAGATTAAAGTGGTTTATTTGTACAAGTAAAGTTATGTGGCCAAAAGTTGCAACATTCAGCTTGGAAAGTCAATTTTTTAAGGTAAAATATACCAGTAAATTTCATTTTTGATGGGATCAGCTAAAAGAAAGGAAGCATTTTTGCTTGTCTCCCTCCCAAGAAAATTTTTGTAAATTTGGGGAATAAATTATTCCACTATCCCTTTCCTTTTTTACTGTGTTATGTTTCCTGGAACTGCTTAATGTCTTGTTTTTCTGCTGGTGTAAAAACTGCCTGGGCTTGGTGTTTCCTGGTTTATGTGAAGCTTTGAGGTTCACAGGAGATTATTGGCTCTGGTAATATGACTGCACCCAAAGCACTTGCTTTTTGGAACTAGTTAATGTCGTAGGGGCAAAGGGACTTTTTCCTCCAAATCTGAAACTTTGATCATTTGAGTCTAGGAAATAAGCTAATAATAGACAGATTAAGAGGAGAGAAGATATACAAATGAGTTACATGCATGTGGCATCATAAGAGAGTGAGTACTCAATTTTGTTGTTGTTAAGTGCCTTGGAGTAGGGTCTGACTCATAGCAACCCTATGTCCAACAGAAGGAAATATTCCCCAGTACTGTGCCATCCCCTGCACTATGTCAGTGCTTCTCTGCTATTCATAGGATTTTCAATGAATGACTTTTTTGGAGAATTAGCTATCAGGTCTTTCTCCCAAGCCGACAACACCTGGTAATCCCAGGTGGTCTCTCATCCAAGCACTAACCAGGCCTGACCTTGCTTAGCTTCCTAGACCTGATGAGATCAGATGCCAGAATTTAGACATTTATACACTCATTACAGGGTTGGGATTTAGCTCAGTTGGTAGAGCACTGCTCTGAAGTCTCTGAGGTCCCAAGTTCGAAATCTAGCACCACAAAAATGGGAGAAGGATGTGGCAAACCACTCCCGAGGCAATCCCAAAATAATCAGCCATTGAAAACCCAATGAGGGTCGCTATGAGTCAGCACCTAACAACAACAACATACTTATTACAGGGAAAAGAGACTAGGGACATAGGAAGTCTATAAGTAAAGTAAATGATTTTTATGGGAGATGAATGAATCTGAAGAAAACGTGACAGTTTGTAATGAAGCCCATCAAGGATCTGAGCATGGTGTGGATTCTAGGTGTCCACCTAAACATATGCACCAGTCTCCCCTGCTCCATGTGTGGTCTAAAGAAGGGATTCACAGCACTCTAAGTAGATAGGGAACTTCAAAGAATGCCCCTCACTGCATTCACAGCTTTCTAACTCTTCTACATTGAAGTAATCAGCATACTAAGTTGCTATATACCAAGGCATCATTTTTGGAGTCTTAACAATATAACCTGTTTTATAAAGCATACAGCTATCATCCTCTACTAAAGGACTTCTCTTCACCAAGTAAAGAATCTGTATTTTAAAATACTCAGAGATTTGTAAAATGTAGTCCCATTTTTGAATCGTTACATTTGTCTCTAGATAGGTTGTTGTTGTTAGGTGCCCTCAAGTCAGTATCCGACTCATAGTGACCCTATGTACAATAGCGAAACACTATTGTCAGTGCTTCTCTGCTGTTCATAGGGTTTCCAATGGCAGATTGATTTTTGGGAGTGGGTTGCTGGGTCTGTCTCCCAAGCCTACAGCACCTGGTATTCCCAGGCATTCTTCCATCCAAGTACTTACCAGGCCCGACCTACTTAGCTTCCGAGATCTGATGGGATCAGATGCCACAGGGCTACGGCTGCAGGCTCTCCAGATATACAGGGAGGAAAAACAATGAAGCCATCTTAACTGAAATTTCAAATTATAGAAGATTGGAAGACATGCTGGGTATTAACATTATCCTTCCAGTTACATAGTTAATTCATGCTTAATGAGGAAACATATATTTTTTAGTACTAAGTGTGCAGAGTTTTATATCTTATAGTTATTTTGTCCTACAATCCCTATAAACAACAACAATCCCTATAAAATACATATTGCTACACCTATCTCACGCAGCCTCACTTGTCTGTCAGTTTGCCATACTGTGAGAACTTGTGTGTTGCTATGATACTGAAAACTATGCTACTTGTATTAGATAAGACCAGGGTCACCCATGGTGGACAGGTTTCAGCTGAGCTTCCAGACTAAGACAGACTAGCAAGAAGGACCTGGCAGCCTAGTCCTAAAATAATTAGTCATCAAAAATGTTATGAATAGGAGAGAAACACTGTGAGATATAGTGCCAGAAAATGAGCCCCCAAGGTTGGAAGGCACTCAACAGACAACTAGGGAAGAGTTGCCTCCTCAAAGTAGAGTCAGTCTTAATGACAGAAATGGAATAAAGGCTCAGGGACCTCCATTTGCTGATGTGGCACAGACTCAAAACGAAAAGGAACAACTGTAAACATCCATTAATAATTGGAACATGGAATATATGTAGTATGAATCTAGGAAAGTAGACATTCCAAAAAGGGAAATGGAATATATAAACATCAAATTTTCTAGGCATCAGTGAGGTAAAATGGACTGGCATGGGCCATTTTAAATCAGATATTCATATAGTCTACCATGCCGGGAAAAAAATATTGAAGAGAAATGGGGTTAGATTCATCATCAAAAAGACATCTCAAGATCTGTCCTTAAGTACAATGCTGACTGTGATAGAATAATATCCATATACCTACAAGAAAAGTCAGTATTACTATTATTCAAATTTATGTACACCAATAAGGCCACAAATGAAGACAAGGAATATTTTTTAACAGCTTCTACAGTCTGAAATTGATCAAACATGCAATCAGGATGCATTGTTCATTACTAGTACAAAGACTGGAAACAAAGAAGAAGTCTCAGTAGTTGGAAAATATGGCGTTGGTAACAGAAATTCAATCATATGATAGAATTTCCTCAGACCAACCATCTTCTGATTCCAAAAATATTATTTAACCAATGTAAATGGTGAATGTATACATGGAATTAACCAGATGGAACACACAGGAACAAAACTGACTGTGTTTTGGAAAAAGATGATGGAAAATCTCAATATCAAAAGTCAGAACAAGACCAGGTGCTAATGTGCACCCAACTACCAACTGTTCACAGGCAGGTTCAAACAAAAACTGAAGAAAATTAAAACAAGTGTATGAAGGTCAAGGTATGACCTTGAGTATATCCAATCTGAGTTCACAGACCACTTCAAGAACATATTTGTTGCATTAGACACTAATGATCGAAGACCAGACAAGCTGTGGCATGGCATCAAAGACACCATTCAAGAGGAAAGAAAGAGGTTATTACAAAGACCAGAAAAAAAGACCAAATTAGATGTCAAAAGAGACTCTGAAACTTGTCTTTGAACATTGACCAGCGAAAATAAAAAGAAGACATGATGAAGTTAAAGAACTAAACAAAAGATTTCAAATGGCAGCTCAAGAAGACAAAAGCAAATGTACAAGAGTTGGAGATAGAAAACCAAAAATGAAGAACATAACTCAGTTTTTCTCATGGGAAAAGAATTGAAGAAAAATTTAAACATTGAATGGCAACAGTGAAGGATTCTAAAGGGAATATATTAAACACAGGAAACATCAAATGAAGATGGAAGGAATACTGAGTCATTATATGAAAAGAATTGGTGGATGACCAAACTTATCAAGAGGTTACACATGACCAGGAACTAATGTTTCTGAAGGATCAAGTGGAAGCTGCCTTGAAGGAAGTGGTGAAACACAAGGCTCCGGGGATTGATGGAATACCAATAGAGATGTTTCAACAAACAGATGCAGTACTGGAGATGTTAATTTGTTTATGCCAAAAGGTTTGGAAAACAGCTATCTGGCCAACTGACAGGAAGAGATCCATATTTGTGCCTATTCCAAAGAAAGGGGATTCAACTGAATGTGGAAATTATCAAATGATATCTTTAATATCTTACCAAATTAAAATTTTGCTAAAGGTCATTCAAAAGTGACTGTAGCAGTATATAGACAGGAAATTGCCAGAAAATCAAGCTGGATTGAGAAGAAGGTATGGAACCAGGGAAATCATTGCTCATGTCTGACAGATATTAGCCAAAAGCAGAGAATACTGATATATGTCTATGTTTTATTGATTATTCAAAGGCATTTGCCTGTGTGGATCACAACAAATTATGGATAACACTGCGAAGAATGGGAATACCAGAGCACTTAATTGTACTCATGAGGAATCAGTACATGCACCAGGAGGCAGTCATGCTAACAGAACAAGTAAACACTGCCTGGTTTAATGTCAGGAAAGGTGTGTGTCCGGGCTGTGTCCTTTACTATTCCTCTTCCATCTCTATCCTGAGCAAATAATCCAAGAAGCTGGATGTTATGAAGAACATAGCAGCAGGTTTGGCAGAAGTCTCATTAACCACTGGTATTAAGCAGATGACAAATTCTGCTTGCTGAAGCTAAAGAGGATTTGAAACACTTACTGATTAAGTTCAAAGAACACACCCTTCAGTATGATGGATTGTGCTTCAATATCAAGAAAACTGTATCCTGGAAGGCATTCAAAAGATGACTGGAGAAGAGTTGCCTCCTCAAAGTAGAGTTACTTTAATGGTGGGACTGAAGTACATCCCCTGGGACTGCCTTTTGCCGATATGGCACAACACAAAATATGAAGAAACATAGTGCCTGCAACAATGGGCTTAAACATAAAAAGATGCTATGTGTGGCACAGCGTTGGGTAGTGTTTCCTTCTGTTCTACTTAGGGTTGCTATGAGTTGGATCTGACTCAAAGGCATCTAACAACATAAAATGTGTACTAATCAAGGCAGTGTAATAAACATTCCCATCTCCTGCTCATTATTTTGTTTTGCACCCTGTAAGAATGGCCTCTTCTGTCAGTAAGTTTGCTGGTCCCTGGGAGGCCTCTATCAGGTGCCCCTCAGTTATTTCTTTCAGTGGAGAGCAGGGGTTGTCCTGGACCTCACCTTGTTTTTTTTATTTTCAGGAGTTAGTTTTTTTCTGCCTGTTATCTAATGAATTAAAGTAGTTACTTCAAGTATTTTGCCCATTATTCTTGGTTATGTATTGCAGAAGGGTAATTCTGAATTATTTTATTTTACCATGATGAGAAGCTGAAATTAAAAACTCAATTTGTATTCAATTTTTCTACCTCAACCTACATCTAGCCATGTTTCTCAAAACATCTTATTAGTGATTTCACAATGAGATTAAATGTTATTAAGACACTCAAAATGCCAAAGATATGAGGATATTCCCAAATTTAATTTCTATTGTGTGCCAAAATTTCATGAAGAAATTGAAGTCTAAATTAAATAACTGCAAATTAAGAAATCAGCTTTCAGAGGAAAGCAAAGGAATTAATGCTTAACATAAAATTTTTTCTTCTATGTGAATTAAAGTTCTAGCAAGTTCAGGAAAAAAAAATCACCCTCCTCAAATTCTTATCTGGTTCAGTTTCTTAGGATTCATTTATTAACAACTGGAATCCTCTCTCTTTCTCTCTACCTCTCTTTCTCTCTCTTTCTCCCTCCCACCTTTCCTCCTTCCTCCTATCTCTTTTCATATTTCTTATGTTAGATCCAGAGAAAATTTCATATTTACCTTACTTTGTGAAGGGTCCAGATAAAATTCTCAATATCATCATAGTACTGTCCAGCAGACAGTATCATTTTATGTATTGTTACTCACTTGCAAAGTTTATAGATATGCAATGTTAGCAGTCCAAGTCACCAGGTCATTTAAAATATTTTCTCTTTCTATCTATCTGTGTGTGTGTGTGTGTGTGTGTGTGTGTGTGTGTGTGTGTGTGTGTACATACTTACCCCTGGGTCTATATCCATTTCTCTTATTTTGTACATCTTTTATTAATCCTTACATGAAGTTGCCAATGTACATGTTCTTTCTCAGTGACATAATGCCCATTTCTTTCTGTCCAGACATCTTAAGTCTATTGGCACAGTGCCTTATTTCACTGTCTCTTCTTATGGAATTGTCTTCTACACAAATGTTTTCTCTCATGAAGCATTTTTTAACCCAGAACTTACCTGAGAGTATCTGTCAGAGATGAGCTTGGGGATTGGATTGAATTCCACATTTGTGATGTCTGAATTTTATGTTATTTGCTGAACTTCTGACACACAAAAACATAATATGAAACAGCATTTACAAAATTAGGTATAAATTGTGTCAGATCTTGGTCTTCCATTTAGTTCCTTTGCATGAGTCAGCACAGCAAATAGGAGCAGGGGGGGTATTCCCAGAAGCCAGGCCTATCCCAGGGGATTAACAGTACTATGAATGCTCATGACAGGATCATGGTCCACATGTATATATCCCATCTGTCTCAAGCTAAATTCATCCTGAGTCTACCTTCTCTTTAGTTGGATTTCAAAAGGTCCATGGTAACTCACCGCCCACCCATCCATTGGAGAAAAGAGATATATAGAGAAGCGAGAGTCCACGTAAGTGATAATTAGAGCAGATTATGGCTAAAATAACTTACTTTTTCCAGTTTTGTAAAACATATGATCAATAAATATTTCACGTGGATCTCCTAGAGAGATCTAGCAGGAAGTCCATGATTATTAGCTTCAACATAAATACACCTATTGAGAAATTGCCATAAATCCAGATCAGCCATTGTCCCTGAAGGAAGAATGAAATTCATAGCATCTGCCCATCCACTACCTGCCTACATCTGACACCAATCATCTAAATCAAGGGTAGAGACTATTGTGCTATCCACAAATTTCTAAAGAGCCTAGAATGCCCTTCATTCTATGGTGGAGTGTTTGCTTTTGCCAATTCTCTTCAAACAGCTACATCTGTCTAGTTGAAGGTCATATTGTAGCAGCTTAGTCTGCTCCTCTGCTAGGGCTTCTTGTTCCTTTTGTAGCATTTGTGATTAGGTTCCATGAAGGAAGCAATTGCTGTGGCCATTGTTGAGGACAGTTCTATAGTTGAGGCTTCCACAGCAACCTGCAGTATAATAAGGTCAAAGCTTTTGTATTTTATGATTAAAGTCTAACAGCCAGTTTGTTGTTGCTCTTGTTAGGTGCTACCAAGTTGGGTCCAACTCATAGCAACCCTATGTACAGCAGAAGGAAAGACTCCCAGATTCTGTGCCAGGCACACGATCTTATTTATGTTTAAACCCATTGTTGCAGACACTGTGTCAATCCATCTAGTGGAGGGCTTTTCTTCCTTTTTTCATTGACCTGCCACTCTCCCAAACATGATGTCCTTCACCAGGGATTAGTTTCTCCTGACTACATGTCCAAAATACCTGTGACAATGTAGCCTTCCTTGCTTCCAAGGAGCATTCTGGTTTCACTTCATCCAGGACAGATCTGTTGGTTCTTTTGGCAAGCCATGGTATATTCAATATTCACCTTTGGCATCATAATTCAAAGTATCAATTCTTCTCCTGTCTCCTTTGTTCAATGTCCAGCATTCATAACCATATTATGCGACTGGAAATATCATGGCATGAGTGAGGCACACTTAGTCTTCAATGTGACATCTTTCCTTTTCAATATTTTAAAGAGGTCTTTTGCCATAGTTTTTCCCAAAGCAATGCATCTTTTTATTTCTTGACTGTTGCTTCCATAGGTGTTGATTGTATAGCCAAGTAAATCAAAATCATGGACAACCTCAATATTTTCTCCATTTATTGTGAAGTTGCATACTGACCCAGTTGTAAGGATGCTTCATATTGCTGGCATCTGCAACATCCCAGCAGCTATATTGTTGCTTAAGCGCCATGCTCTAATCTTTCTGCATCACCCCATCAGGGGTTCTCTCAAAGCCCCCAGCCCTAGTATACATATCTTGACCTCAGATGTATCTTCTGGAACTTTGCTGGCTGCCTCCATAACCCCTTAATTCTGCATTCTTGATGCCTGCAAAACTAGCACCACATGGATCTTGCCAAGGGTTATTGGTAGCTCAAAAGATAGCTGGGCTTTTCTAAGTCATGGCTATAGTTGTGGGCTCTGCATAACCAACCAAAAAGTCACTTTCCTGAGCAGCCCCCTTTCAACAGGGCATTCTTGAGGCATCCATCTTTCAGACACTCTCCCTTCAAATAAGTTTTTGATTTCATGCCCTAGGGCCTTAGATATGGGGGGAGGGGCATTGCCCAACTTCTATGCCCCAAGGGAATTACTTTTGTACAAGTGAAATGCTCCTCTTTACTGTGGCTTATCTCTAACATTTAAGGCTGCTTGACCTGAGCCAACCCTAGCCTCAGTTACCTCAGGCAAAGCACATCTTTTATTCTCTTTAACCTGCACATTTGTCAGATATTTTTCCTGCTCTGCCTTTATCTCTACTTTTTTTTTTTTTGCCTTCTAATAAATATGATGTACTCAGTAAGCAGCAATCACGCCATGCACCCTATATCTTGCTGTCCTTGTGATATTTTCTCCTCCAAGATAATTAGTTCATTAATTTTAAATTCAGCCTCACTCAAATCTTTAGGACATGGGCAGAATGTACATAGTCCTTTTGCTAGAATGTAATATGAACTGTCTGTAGTCTAGTTCCCAAAAGAGTCCTCGTTTTCCTCTGAAACCTTGTGAGTTTCATTTACATTTCTATCAGTAACAGTGTTCTGGTCTTCCAAACTCTCACCAGAAATGTACCTTAAGCTCTACTTACAGCATTTTATGGCTTCTAAAATCTTTAAGGTAATCCCTGAAAAACTTAAAATCCCTTCATTTCCAAATCCTTCCAAACACCTCCTGCAAGTAAGTTCCAATAGCCTAAGAACCCTGAGGTCAGGTTTCTGCATAGCAACAACTCCACTCTCTGGCACCAATTTTCTATATTATTCAGTTGTCATTACCATAGAAGGAAAACCACTCAGGCAATCTTACAGAAGAAAAATATTTTTGGAGGGTGTACAGAAGATTTAGTCTATAGAAGTGGAAATTCATAGAGGCAGGGCAGGCATCTGGGAAACCACTTGGGACTATGAATAGTAACCTCATGAAATGATGAGACAGAAGGCAGGGAGAAACTGGCCACAGGTCTGGGTAAAAACTTCCCAAACCCTGCACCCCAGTGACTCACTTCCACAAAGCTACATTCCCATCACCTGAAAGTTTCCTACCTCCACAAATCTGTCAGTTTGTTGTGCTGTGGAGGCTTGCATGTTGCTGTGATGCTAAAAGATATTGCACTGGTATCTCAGATGCATACATGGCCACATATAAAGGACAGGTTTCAGCTGAGCTTCCATCCTAGGAAGAAGGACCTGGCAGCTTACTCCCAAAATTAGCCATTGAAAACCTTATGAATAGCAGAGAAGCAATGTCAAATATAGTGGCATAAAATGAGCCTCCCTGACTAGAAGGCATTCAGGAAACAACTAGTGAAGAGCTCCCTTCTCAAAGTAGAGTCATTAGTGACAGATTTGTTGATATGGTATGACTCAAACTGAGAAGAAACATAGTGACTGCAATAACGGGTTCAAACATAAAAAGACTGTATACATGGCACAGTGCTGGGTAGTGGTTCCTTCTTTTGTACTTAGGGTCACTATAAATCTGATATGACTTGACAGCACCTAACAACAATAACAAAGTTTCATAACCTCCCATGGCAGTGCCCCAGCAGGGGACACAATGTTCAAATACATGACATTTAGATCCATACCATAACAAAGAGGTAAAGAAGTGGAGACTATTTTTTGCTTTTGTTTTGTTTTGCCTACAAGGTGGATCACATAAGGTGTAATTTCAAAAATGGTGCTCTCGCTGTACAAAACAAAGGGTGGGAATTTTATTTGGGAGATTACACACACACACACACACACACACACACACATATTCCTATGGGAAGGCAATTTGAGGTGGGCACATTCTCAAGCATACTCAATTTAGGATGAATACTACTGGGAATGGTCAGCTTAATGTCATAGTTCAAGAAGAAAAGAGTGACAGACAGAAATGCTTCTAGGTTGATACATACCTAATGTGGTAAAGATGGCAGACAAGAAGATTTCTGGGCTCACTTAGCTTACATCACAGGGGGTTGGCAGAAGATCCTGGGGCTCCTATCTTGCATCATGGATGGTTAACATCCCACAGTGCTGAGGTGCTAAGCTATAAATCAAGCACAAAGGATATTGTCAGAACATTTTCTTCTAACAGAGAATTTTTGCAGCCAAAGGAAAGGACATTTTGAAGGTGAGTTAATATAAGAATCTTCCCCCCACAGCAAGTTGTCTACCTCTCACCAGGGCTAACATTTGCACAGAGTTGTACTACATTTCACACACTGATCAAGTTTAAAATATTATACACTCTAAGGTGTAACCCAGATGTCAGGTCGCCATTGTTCTTAGAGTCTGACACATAGCCACCCTATGTACAACAGATGAAACACTACCTGACACTGTGCTATGCCTGGCACTATTGTCAGTGCTTCTCTGTTATTCATAAAATTTTCAAAGACTCATTGTCTTTTGAGAGTGGGCTTCTAGGTTATTCTCCCAAGCCTACAGTATTCCCAGGCAGTCTCCCATCCAAGTACTAACAAAACCTGACCTTGTTTAGCTTCTGAGATCTGATGGGATCAGATGCTACCGTGGTATGGCTACAGACACAGATATCAGGTAATGGTTGTTGTTGTTAGGTGCCATAAAGTCAGTATCCAACTCATAGTGACTCTATGTATAACAGGCAAAACACTCTTGTCCATGCTTCTCTGCTATTCATAGGGTTTTCAATGGCAGATTGATTTTTGGGAGTGAGTTGCCAGGTCCGTCTCCCAAGAGATGTCAGGTAACGGTGGCTAAAATCCAATGAAAAACTAGTCTTATATGCTAGAGTAAACCAGAATGAATTGAATTTTAAAATGCCATGTCCACACAATATGAGGCATGCTGACTTCAATAAAAGATTATTGCCAAAAATCTCTATCATTTCACAAATATATGACCTTATAAATTCACTTCCCTGATTTGTGCTTAATTATATCATCAATAAGAATAACACTATGATTAACAACATTGTATTATATTATATACCAATACAATATATGAAAGTTTGTTTCCCCATAAATGCATGTCAAAACTTAATCCCCAATATAAGAGAGTTAGGAGATGGGGGGTTGGGAAAGTGCTTAGAGAAGATGTCCTTATAATGGCTGAACAAGCAAAAGTTCCCTATTCTTCAAGGAGATGTAGAGAAGATGCCATGTATGAACCAGGCAACAGAGTCTGACCCCACATCAAGCATTTTGATCTTGTACCTCTAAGCCTTTAGAATTATAAAAAAAAATAGATTTTTGTTGCATACAAGAGACCTCTTAGTCTCTTGTATTTTGTTGTAGCATCCTTAGCAGATCAAGACTACCTCTATATTACAATGATATTATAAATATTAAATGAGTCCATATTTGTAAAGCACATATCTAGTGTTCAGAGTACAAACCCATGAATGTTAATTAATCAAGCAACTGACAAGTCAATTGTAGTCTTTTCCTCAAAACCCATGCTGAATACATTCAGTAAAATGAAGTCAATACCTAACCTCCACCCTTCCACTGTCACACCCAATAGTACACAGGAAGAGACTTTACCAGATAGCTTATTTTATGAAACATCTGCTTCTGTCTTCCTGGCCCATGCTCTGTACCTTAGCACTTGAAGGTTCTCAATGACTGGCATGACTCTTAACATTCATTAGTTCTGAAAAAATTGAGAGGTAAGGTAAAGTAAGGCACGTGAGGCTAAAATACCAACTTGATTACTGCTAAGGCTGACGTTAATGAAGATGTCTTATATTTGTGACCCTCTGATCTTTCTGATACTGTGGCTTAAGTTTAAGCAACAAACCCACTCAGCATGACCATCCCAACATGAAACATGTTTTTCCTGCATGTTCCATGCATGCATGTGTCTTACTTGATAAAATTTATGCCAACAAGAAGTAGAACAGAATATCCCTGCAGGTACCTTGTACCCTGGAATAATGTAAGAAAAAAATGACTTGACTATGCACCTCTAATTTCTTCTTCCAAACTCACCAATCAGGTAATTTCTCATTAATGGGGATGAAGAAGTATAGAATGGGATGAGATCATAAGGATTAGGTCACAAAATGGTCAGTCAGCCTTTACCACAGTGAGTCACAAAAGGCATGCAGACTCAGTGGTTAAGAATAATCATTTATTTTCACTAATCTGAATCTCAAATGAGTATCATCCAATCTGGTCTGGGTTCAGTGGGGTGTCTTTGCCTCAGCCTAAAGTTTTGGTTGTACCTGGTTGGGGTGACTCTAATCCATATAATCTTATCCTGGGGCCCAGGTTGAAAGAAGAGTTGTTGTTATTGTTAGGTGTCATGGAGTCAGTAGCTGACTCATAGTGACCCTATGTACAACAGGCAAATCACTATTGTCAGTTCTTCTCTGCTATTCATAGGGTTTTCAATGGCTGATTGTTTTTTGGGAGTGGGTTACCAGGTCCTTCTCCTACAGCACCTGATGTTCCCAGGCGGTCTCCCATCCAAGTATTAACCAGGCCCGACCCTGTTTAGCTCCTGAGATCTGACAGGATCAGACGCCACAAAGGTATGTCTATAGGTTGAAAGGAGAATACTGACAGAGAAAACTTTTCTCAAAGTAGTGGTGGAAGCACAAAGGAAAGGGAATAGACAGAAATGCACACAGGTTCATAAAATGTAGACTTAGGCCTGACACACTATGACATCCACCACTGTACCATTTAGCAAAGAAAGTCCTGTGGCCAAGTCTGGAGTCAATATGTGGGTGCTCACTGGAGTCAAGATGAGGCCACAGCAATGGAGAGATACAAAGAAATGTGAAGAATTAGGACCAGAGATTCATCCACTCTAAGCCTCTAATCAAACTGGTAAGATCAGCACAATTGCCAGTAACACTCCTTATATCAAATACTACTCATGACATATGCAGCTGCTTTGCAGACCCTTGACCTAAACAACAACAGCAAGGCAGGAGAAATCTGGCATTCCTGCACAGATTAATGATGTCCAGCATATGGAGCGTGTTCAGTAATTTGATGATAAGTGAGCAGTGAATGAAAGAATGATAAATAGTTGATAAATAGTTGTATGCCCTGAATGTTACTTAAGCTCACTGGATCTGATCCATCATATATGATTATGCAATTTGGCTATTGTACCAGTCAATGTTTTGTCACTGTGACAAATACCTGAGAAAAACAACCTAAATAATGAAGGATTTATTTTGGCTCAGTGGTTATTTTTGCTCATGGTTTTGGAGGGCTCAGTCCATGCCAGCTGGCACCACCGTTTTGGGGAAACTGGTGAGGGAGAAGATCAAGGAGGAAGCAGGTAGCAGAGCAAAACTTCTCACCTCATTTCTCACTTCGTGATGTCCAGAAAACAGAGAGAGAGACAGACAGGAAGGGAAGAGGGAAAGAAACACACTTCAAAGTCATGATACCCAACCTTCTTCCTCTAATCAGGCCCCACCTTCCTATTTCTACCACCTCCAAATAAGTCTACTCAGTTATGAGCCTATTGATCAGGTTAGAGCCCTCATTATCCCATCACCTGTCAATGATTTGATCACTTTTGGGAGGGATGTTGTTGTTGTTAGGTGCTGTAGAATCAGGGTCTGACTCATAAGAACACTGTGTACAACAGGCCAAACACTACTCTCAGTGCTTCTTTGCTATTCATAGGGATTTCAATGGCAGATTGATTTGGGGAAGTGGGTTGCCGGATCCTTCTCCCAAGCCTACAGCACCTGGTGTTCCCAAGCTGTCTCCCATCCTAGTACTAACCAAGCCTGGCTCTGTTTAGTTTCTGAGATCTGCTGGGATCAGATGCCACAGTCTATGGCTGCAGGCTTTTGGGAGGATAACTCATATATAATATATAACAGCTATTAAAAATGATTGTGAGTAAAGAAACTTTTGTTATTGTTAACTTGTGGTTAGCACACTGATTTTCAAAGGTGCTTTTGAAAAGTTTTCTTTTTTTTTCCTTATACAACCCTGTAAATAAGTATCATCTCAATTTCTGCCTTTGATGCCAAGGCTTGTTTTTCTCTCCTAAATTACCCAATTTTTTGCTTTTAAAAGTACTCTCTTTGACTTGCTATAATTTTAAGGTTTCTTTTTTACTTCTTGGTAATAAGTGTCTCAGACCAGAAAGCTTTAGAATTATAGGACCTTACATTCAAGTAAATTACATCTTCTGCTACGTGTGGTGGCACATGCCTATAATCCTTGTACTTGGGAGAGTGAGGCGATGATTATCAATTTGAGGTCAGCTTGGGCTACATACTTCAATGCTGGACTGGACTATATACAGAAAATCTGCCTCAAAATTTTATGCAAAAATTATATCTTTGTTTTTTGTCCCAATTTATTTTTTAAGTAGAAACAATGAAAAATCTATTATACCCTAAAGGGATAAGATAAATATTATGACAACATAAATGTCAACTATGACTGATGATTGACTTAAAGTTGCTACTTTTAATAAATTTACATATATGTGGTAATATTAAAAAGCAATTTTGAGCAAATAGTAGAATATATGAATGCATATGAATGAAAATGAATTGAAGTGTCTGGGTTGGGAGAATTAGTACGTATTTCAAACTGTTGGATTTCCTCCATGTTTATTAAGAATGTATGTAAGTAGCTAAGTATCATTGAGCATGTATTTAAGTATTTACTGAGCATGTACCACTCACACTAAACCCTGTGGGTATGTTGTTCTTATTGTTAGGTGCCCTTGAATTGGATCTGACTCATAGTAACCCTATGTACAACAGATGAAACACAACCTGACACAATGCCATGCCCAGCACTATGTCAGTGCTTCTCTGCTGTTCATAGGGTTTTCAATGGCTGATTATCTCAGGACTGGGATGCCAAATCCTCCTCCCAAGCCTACAGCACTTGGTTTTCCCAGGTGGTCTCCCATCCAAATATTCACCTGGCCTGACCCTGCTTAGTTTCTAAGATCTGGCAAGATTGAATACCAGGGTGGTAGGCTCTCGCCAAAGATTGAAATGCCACTGGACAGTGGGCATGGGAGAGCTCTCCTCAGTGTTCATAGACTTTCATCATTCTGTACAGTTTTCTAACATTTACTAATCTGATTTAAAGGGAAAAGATTATATTTAGTTTGCTTTGTTTTACAGCAAAAACTAATAAGTTTACTGAATTTGCACAAAACGTTTCATTGTTCCTATTTACATCTGAGGAAATGGAGTGTTCTGATGTGGATGTCTGTCTAACCCCTAAATTCATAGTTGCAATGCTCATCCCCAAGGTGATGGCATAGGAGCAAGGGTCCTTGGGAATTCATAAGGTCATTTGTGAGTCTTACTTCCATAACCATAACAAAACACCTGAGATAAAAACTCACAAGTGTGAAGATTTATTTTGTCTCATGGTTTCAGAGTTTCAGTCCATGATTAGTTGGTTCCATGGTTTTGGGCCTGTAGTGTGGCTGGACATTACGATAGGGAGTGTGTGGTGTGGGGACCTTGCTTACTTCAGGACAGCTGTAAGTAAAAAGGAGAAAGAGGAAGAGACGAGTATTTTGATAGCCTCTTCAAGGCATATCTCCAATGACCTAACTTCCTTTGACTAGGTCTTACCTCTTAAATGTTCCACCATCTCCCAATAGTACCTTGAGCTAACAACCAATCCTTTAACACATGACCAAACTACAGTAGTTCTTAAGAGGGGATCCCTAAAGAATGGGAATAGTGCCCTTATAGATGGGGCCACAGAAAACTGCTTTGCCTCTTCCATCATGTGAGGGTGCACCAAAATGATACCATTATACAAACCAGGAAGTGGACCTCATCACACATTGAATCTGCTGTTACCTTGACCTGGGACTTCCCAGCCTCCAGAACTGTAAAAGATAAATTTCTGTTGTCTATAAGCCACTCGGTTTATGATATTTTATTACAGTGATTCAAACCAACTAAGACAGTGAGGTTTTGTGAGCATAGAAGATCATAATGAAAATAAAACCCTGAAGAAAGGTAATTACTGCAAACACATGCTCTGGAATTGGCCGTGTTCCAAATGATAACTTTGCCATTTATTAGATCCGTGAGGTAATTTTTATGCTTCTGCCTTCACATGGGAAATGATTGTTGTGATGATTTCTACTTCAGGGAGATGTGAAGAATTAAAAGATACTACAAATAAAGTGCGTAGTACAGTGACTGTCCTACATTATGTGTTCAGTATGTTTTACTATAATTGGGAAGTGAGATTCCCACTTGACTTCCCTGATTCCATAGCCCATGCTCTTACTAAGACATGCTCAGGGTTTGTGGGCTGAATAATCAATTGCCAGTGGCACTTCCTTTCACAATGCTTGGTAAGTAGTAATTACTCTATGAATTTGTATTTATTGATTAATTAGATGTAACCCTTACTCTTTGAGAATCTCAGAATTAAATGAAGAAGAACAAATGCCCATTTGCACTGACTCTGAATTTTATTTTTAATTTTTTGGTTTTTTGAGACAAGGTCTTGGTATGTAACACAGGCTGGCCTGGAACTTGTTAGGTAGATGAGGCCGGCATCAAACTTGGAGCAATCCTCTTGCCTCTGCTTCCCAAGTGCTGGGATTACAGGTGTGTACCACCATGCCTGGCTTGACTCTAAATTTTAATTCCAATAATTTTAGTGACATTTGGGTGCCTTACTACTTAAGAATCCATCATGTTACTGATTCCAATCAGTACTTCCTAGCCCAATCACATCTCTTATTCATTTTCCCGGACTCTCACTGACTTTAAACTGACCTTGTTGTGAAGTGGAATAGCAAATAGGAAATGACCAATCTAGCAAGTTGAGCAATCAATACCCAAATTAATTTAAGGAAATCACTCTCTTGTACAGCCCCAGTTTCCATCCCCAGCACTGTGCATGTTTGCACACCCATGAACGTACATGAGCATGCGTACACGTGCACACCCCCCACACACACACAAAGGGCTGGACTCTATTAAAAATGACTGGCGAAAGAATGTACTTTCCTGTAACTAAAATTAACATAAACATTTACCTAATGATGTTGAAGTATTTGGGGGGAAAAGTATTGCTACCTATAGTGTCCTTTATCTCCCAAATGCAAGATGAAACTGATAGACGGGTGGACAGGTGTGTGGTAACGGTGGTGAAGTGCTAACGGTAGGACTGAGATGGTGTGCACACAGTGCTCACGGTGAGATTCTTCCCATACGTTTAAATTTTTCCATAAAATGTTGGGGAAATGCTTCTGCTTCCTTACCTGAAGCAATTCTTTTTTGTTTTTTGTTTTTTGGCAGTACTTGGGAGTTAACCTGGGTCTTCACACATACTTTGCTGTACCACTGGACTGCACCTCCAGCCCATTATTTAAATTTTTTATCTTGAGTCAAGGTCTCACTAACTTATACAGGCTCAAACTCCCGATCCTCCTGCCTCTGCCTCCCAAGATTACAGGTGTGCGTCGCCATGCCTGGCTCTCAACAAACTTTTTAGAGCAATTATCAAAAGTCAGTCCCAACTTGATCAATAAAGATAGCTACTCACCTCTCTTGTATAGTAACTGCAGGACTGATAGAATGAGAGCAGGGATGTGGCTCAGTGCTAGAGTGCTGGTACTTGGCTTTAGCGGCACAGACTTGTGCCTTTCCTCTAACCCAGGAGGAGTCAGTAGAAAAGCATAGGAGGAGTGACATAGAGTTGCGACCAACATATCGAATAGGAGCTTTGTTGTTGTTGTTTTCAGACAGAACTGAAGAGATTTTTTTGAAGGAATAGGTGTTTACCATTATGAAGCCTGGCAAGTTCAAAATGTGCAGTTCCATTGTGAAGTTCTCTCTTGCTTCGGTCAATATTTTGTACTTTTTGCGCTTTCAGCTGACTGGATGAGACCCATCCATATCACAGAGGATAATCTGATTTACACAAAGTCATTGGTTTAAATGTTAATTGTATCTAAAATTTCTCTCACAGATACATCCAGAAAAAATATTTGACCACATATTTTGGCACCAAAGCCCACCCAAGGTAACAAAATTAACCATACAAAACTGCATTTCAGTAGCATAAGTTCCATTTCAGCAAGCTCATTTTATTTTTACATACCTAAGTAATATGTACTTAGTTCTGCTGTATATGGGGTCGCTATGAGTCAGACCTGACTCCACAGCACCTAACAACAAAAACAACAAACGATACATAAGTAATGTCTTCCAATCGCAGCATTGCATATGAAGACTCTGAAACCTGGATAAATAAGTGACATGTTCACTGGTGCAGAATCAGGATATATATATATGGAGAGAGAGAGAGAGAGAGAGAGAGAGAGAGAGAGCGAGCAGAAAGAGAATGATGGAATAAAGACAATTTCTGAAGAGAATCATTGGAACCCGGTTCCCCTGTGCAACAAAACTTTTGAATAAATTTCATGAATGAGGAAGTCTGATCTTAAGCAATTTGCTTATTCTCTCTGTAGTTTCTTAATCTGTACAAAGAGGAAACAATATTTCCTCTACATTGCATTTTAGGATTAGGTGAGAACATATCACATCTGCTGCCTGGATCATGATAGCTATTCAGCACTTTTCACTCATTTGAAATCTCCCTCAGTAATTTAATCTATTTTTTCATGTAAATTTTCACAAATAATGCTAGTCCACCTCTTTATCCTGCTCAAAGAGGAAACTAAGATGTATTATCAGATACACACTTGTTATGTGTTCCTGATTAAAACTGAACTATGTACTATCAGCACTTTTATTGATTCCCTCTCTATTAAATATTTGTAAACACATGTACATGTGTTCACTAGCATACATACATACATACCTCCATACAAAAAAACTATGAAATAAAATGACTGAAGGCACATGAAGTCCGATTTGTGAGTTTGGTAAAAGTCATTCAATGAGATGTAAAGTGTAAATTTGAAAAGTGAACCATAAATTTAGCATGATTCACTATGATCAAGGGGGTCAAGAAAAATGTCAGAAAATACGTAACATTTTAATGAAATCCTGGAGAAAGAATTAACTCAGAAATGAGAAGAGGGAATGAATATTTCCTACTAGTATGAAGAGAGAGTTCTGTAAATCCTTATCATAAAGTGAAACCTAATTGTCTAATGGTTTCAAGGATTTCTTCAATCCTTAATTTTCAGAAAATGTTTTACCCAGAAGTCTTAGCTGCTATGACCTTTTAGGAGAGAGGTTAAAAGTGCTTGTTCACTGTGAATAACCCGGCAAAAGCCCACTCTAACACTATGAGTGGTGTATTCTAGAAAGACTATAATCCAGTTTTATAAAATGGGCAAATGACACCATAGCACATATACACAGACATTATTAACCCATAACTGGAAAAAAGTCAAGGGTACTCATCTTTGTTAAGATCCAGTTATTTAGAGGATTCTGTGCAGTGGTCAATTTGTATAATTTCAGTATTAATAAGAACATTTTTAGTATTGATTATGTACTTGTTAGATACAATATTTCCTAGAATGTCTCATCCATGAAGATAATAAAGATATCTTTGCTTTCTAGATGTGGAGAACAAGACTTAGCATGATTAAGCAACCTATGCAAAAAGAGTTAAGGGTTTATGTCTTCTGCTTCAAAACTTGTGCTCTATCCATGAGTTATGGAATGACTTATCTCAAGAAGCAAAGATCTTATATGCACATATACATTATCAAAGAAATGATAGGCGAATATTATGGAAATTTTTGTTTACCTCTTTTACTATATCACATTATCCATCCCTGGTTAAACTGAAACTCTGACCTGATATTCTAATTCTCACATTTCTTTACAGAGGTGACTTTTACTTACAAATTTCCCAATATAGTGATGTATTTCAGGGACTAAGAGAATATTGCTCTTTTATTCCATTTAAGAGCAAATTTCCCAATTCTCAATTGGAAACTTTGTTATTCTCTTATAACCTCTGGGTATTAATGAACATTGATTTAGATTTAGAAGCCAAACAATACTAACAGTGATTGTTAAAAGATATAAAAAAGTAGGTGTACTACAAAGGTATAAATTAGCCACAACCTCAGTGTTCTCACAATCAAAATAAATTCACATAACTACATGTCTAGAGACATAAGTTCAATATTGCCAGAGGCAGGAAGAAAACTAAAAACAAAGGAGCAAAAATCAATGAATATTCTCCTTTGACTAAGAATACTAATAAGATAAAATAATGAATAACAAAATGTAAATATCCAGCTACCAGTGTCTAGTGTCCAGGGCCAGAAAAACTTTATAATTATGTTGTAATTTACCAAAAACCCTTATTTCCAAATAATATTTGAGGCAAGTCATGATTCAATGATATATGGAAGAAAAAACTAAAATCCCAGGAGCAAGGAATAGGAAAAGAGGAAGCTCAAAGTAGTGGATTAAAAGAATCAAGTTCAGGCTTAGTATATTAAGAAATTTGAATTAGGGAATTTTCCTGTTTATTCTTATGTTAGTCTGTCCAGGCAGTCATTTCAAAATATCCCATGCTGGGTGGCTTAAATAACAAGGTATTTTTCTCATTATTCTTGAGGCTGGAAGCCTCTGGTTAAGTCCAGGAGGATGTATAGTTCCTATCGAGGCCTCTCTTCCTGAAATACCAAATTCCACCTTCTTTCTGTGTCCTCACATGAAGGAGAAAGAGGTCTCTGATGTCTTTTCCTCTTCTTATAAGGCCACTAATCCAATGAGATTAGGGCAACAGCCTTATGACCTCATTTCACCTTAGTCACTTCCTTACAGGTCCTATCTCCACTTGCAGTCACATTGGGGTTAAGGCTTCGACCTGTTAGTTTAGGGGAACATAATTCAGCCCATAAAATACTTTTAGCATGTAACTGTGAAATTTTTCATTATCCATTAGTCCTCTATTCCTTAGTAACTCGGGTCATGCTCAGCATCTTGAGGTCAGCCTTGTACCCTCACCTCCAGCTTCCTAGCTTTGGATTCTGAGCCTCTACAAAAGGCCCCATATAACCCTGTCTTATGCCTCTCAGGGCTGTGTCTCCTTTTCTAGGTACTTTATCTACAATAGACTATGAGGTTCTCATGGCAGGGTCTGAGTCTTAAATATTTTACATTCATCCACTCATTCAGTCATTGAATAATAATATATTCCTGTCTTCTATAATTGTCCACATTCTGACCTTGGGATACAATTGTCACCAAGTCTTTGTATCTCCTAGTCTTCTGGTGCTTCCATTCTAGGAAGAGTCAGCATGGTGTAAGTGAATTCCACGCAACAATAATTACACTGACAGATAAGATGAATATTTTTGATTGCTAAGATTAATGAAATCATTACATCAGCGACTGTAATGAAGGAAAATGGGTAATTATGTACAATATAAATGGAAGACCTCTTTGATGTGAAATTATCTTTAAGCTAAAACTAAAGAAGAGAAAGAGGTACTGATGCAAAGAGCTCTGTGTTTATGTTTTAAGAAGAAGAAACAGCACATACAATTTCCTAGCATGGACAATAACTTGGCACACCTGAGAAAGTGACTGAAGACCTAGGTGGCGAATGAAGTTGAGATGGGAAAAAATGATAGAGTAAATGTAGAGATATAATCAATAGCCAGATCTCAAAACTCATGACATAGACTGCAATACTTTGGCAGGAGTTTATACAAACCTGTGATGAAGGAACAAAAATGTCCAAATTGAGGGGTTGGTATGGCCAAGCAAACACTGCATCAGCCAAAGACTAGAGGCTTGTTTCATTACATCTGAGAATCATTATTATACATTAGATGTTAACCCTATCACTATCTGGGGTCCATGACCTGACAGGCACTGTACAACTATCAATGGTTCTTTCTTTTTCCTACATCTGAGGGCTAGGTTTTAGCTCAGTTGGTAGAGCACCACCCTTAGCTCTCTGAGTTCCTGGATTCTATGCTTAGCACCACAGAAATGGGAGGGGGATGTGGCAATCCACTCCCGAAACTGTCACCCATGGAAAACCCTATGAGGATCGCTATGACTCAGACTTGACTCCATGGCACTTAGCAAAAACAACAAACCCTACAAAACCTAATTTGCCAATTATTTCTTATTTAGAGGTAAGTTAATATATTTCTCTCCAGGTATACTTTGTGGTGAAAGATAAATAGCAGTTGTCATTTTTCCTTGTTGTTGCTGTTAGGTGCCCTTGAGCTGGTGTCTGACTCATAGCAACTGTACATACAACAGGTGAAACACTGTTGTCAGTGCTTCTCTGCTATTCATAAGGTTTGCAATGGCTGAGTAATTTTTGGGAATGGGTTTCTGGGTCCTTCTCCCAGCCTTACAGTACCTGGTCTCCCATCCAAGCACTAACCAGGCCTGACCCTGCTTAGCTTCCAAGATCTCACAGGATAGGACACCACAGTGGTATGGCTGTAAGTGTCATTTTTCCTAGGAACTATAATATTCCTTTGAAAAAAACTTTCTTTCTACCACCTAAGTCACATCAGATTTTTCCTATTAATTTAAATAGATGAATGTTAGCTGTTGTCGTTAGGTGCCATCGAGTGTCTGACTCATAGTGTCCCTCGTAGGGTTGTCAATGGCTTATTGTTTTGGGTTGTTCTGAGAGTGGGCTGCCATGTCCTACTCCTGTTTTTTCAGTGCTGGGGATTGAACCTAGGGCCTCAGATAGCACAGAATGGCATTCTACCAACTGATCTAAATCCCAGCCCCTTAAATAAATGAGTAAGCAGTAGAAACCTATTATATGCAAAGCACTTTCCTGTTTGTTTCAGGAGTTGCAAATGGGAACAAATCTCAGCTCACTTTCCAAGGAAATGGCCAAACAAGCCCTTCCCCTGGACAAATTTTCTAATTTTAAAAGGATAAAAATGTATACTATTCAATAAAGATATGTTAAAAGAATCCAAATATATGGCGTATATATTTATTCTAGATATAATGAAACAACAAACCCCTAGCAAATATTCTATATCAGGATTCAATGTCTCATACAACGAGGATTCCTAGTAAATGTCAGATAAGAGAATAATAAATAAAATACCCAAACATACACACATGCACACGTCTTTCAGAAGCCATCTTAATAAAGCACACATGTGACAGCAATATCTTATTATTTGATTTTCATATGATATATCTAGGTCAATTTTCTCTTCAGAAAATTCCACACAAAAATTTACTGGCAGACATATCTCTGATTAGTGTATGATAGCTTTCTGAGAGTAATAACAATTGATGTCATTTAATTTATCATTTAGCAGATAATCAAAACAATCTAGCCAGAAGCACAGTCTATTTGATTTCTTCATTGAAACTCAATAATTCTGTTTACATGGGGAAAAATAATGAAATTCCTAGGTAGTTTCTTTTAATATGTATAAAGGACATTGAGATTTTATAATTTTCCTGTACAAGGATAGAAAATTTTGCTCACATAACTGTAATTTTGCTGACATCAACTGTTCAAAAAGCCTGTTTTTTAAAGGCAGATTTTGGTCCAGCTTGGCTTAGACTAAGTAAGTATCCCATGGTGTGTATACATTATAAAATAGGCATTTTTCTCAGAGACATGATGTCTTCAAGATGTCATTCTGTATTTGTTGGGAGGAAAATCAACACTATCAACACTATCATTAATTAGATCTGGTAGCACTATCAAATGACACATCTGTCTTCACAAATCTGGTTCCACAAATCTCTTTCCTGGCCCAACCCTAGTTACATAAACTTCTGTTCTTCTTCATTATCTCCTTTCAGCTGGGCAGGGATAGAAGAAGGCAGGTGTCCTTAACCTTCAACCTGTGTGCATAACAGCAGGCTGGTTCTGCTCTTTGGGTATAGTTTAGAAGAAAAATCACCATCCGCTTCATTTTGAAGTCCTTTAGAGATCTCTGTTCTGTTTTAAATGTTTTTAATCTTCCTTTATCCTCACAATGGCCATGTGGATTCATCTGAATGCAGAATCATATGCCATTTTACCAATGAAGATAAAGGTCTGAGTTGCCCAAGCACTTATAACAGGTAGGTTGCTCTGGAGGATTTGGGATCCCCATTTTCACATCCTCCATTCTTGATAATGCTAATCTTTTATTCTCTTCACCTGCACAACTTCATGCTGAGACTTGCTTTTATTCCTTCTGAGGGAAGACCTCTTGGCTATCTCTTAATTATAAATTCTGCACACAATTCCATTTCAAAAGTCTGGCAAACTGTAAATTCATTTCAAAATCCAGTGGCAGACATTAACTTAGAAACCATTGTGAATGACAGAGAAGAAAACTATTAAAATAAGGAAATGAGAGGAAAATTAAAGTGAAATAAGACTCTTTTATCAGCTTCTCACAGAAAAATTCTTCTGTTATTATAAAAAAAGTTTAAAAAGAAGAAGAATAGGAGGTCTGCTATTGGTGCAGACAGGGATGGGGGGTACTAAGGAAACTGAGGAAATGAAATGGTAGCACTGGGGGAGCAGTTGCCTGTACATGTGCTTAAATTATTAAGGAGAAAATTCTTTCACTTTTGGAAAAGACAATGTCACTGAAATGTCTTTATAAGATGCACATGCTTTGATCTTTTTGCTTAATTTTCCAGTTTTAAAAAACAACATAAAATGATATTAAATTATTTGAAAAGCAGACAGGAAAGGAAGCTCACCATATTTTACCACTTAAACATAGTTATCTTCATGGCCACGGCTTTTGTTTTGTCTGTTTGAATGATGTGTACCTTATGTGCTATAATTTCCTTCAAAATGGTCGTGAAACATTTTTATATTTACTATGCTAAAGAAAGTTCAGCTAAATAATAAGTTGTTCATTCTGTCTCCGTAGGATTTACTTACTTTACAATGGACTTAATATTTTATCTATGGTGGAAAGAAAAGTGAACTTCCTTATGTTGGGAAAGAAATGAACAGGATTGTCCTTCTGTTAATATGAATGATGGGTAATTTTCCCAGTGGAGCTGAAAGGAAGTTAATTGATTTCAAGTGCTTATAATGAATCAGGAATTGGGTTAAGATAATTAACCAGGTGTGTATACATGCACACTTTCATGTACCACTGGATAGATATATCTACTATTAATCCCATTCAGTCATTTTAAGTTATAACTTGAATGAAATAAGCTATTGATTAAATATTTTCCCTAAAAAAGTATCCTTCATAAAGAAAATGAGGTTTGAAAGTCACTTATTTAAGAGCAAAAAGTTTCATGTGAGGAAGCCGAAACTCTTTAGACAATACCATTTTCTACCACACCAACCCAAAACAAGCACACCAGTAACAAAACTCATCACTGATCATCTGCCTTGGGCATGGTTCTCACCCTCTCTGCCATTCATCCTTGTGCAGAGCAAATCCTTCGCATTGAAGCCCTGGTCAAGGCCCAAGTCTTCTGGGAGTCCCTTGAAATTTTCAGAGTCATTTCATGTCTGAGCCCAGTCTTCTACACATGTCCTGTGTTTGACCAAAACATCTGGGAAGTCTAACACCAAACCCTGGGACCCTGTGTTAGAAGGTGGGCTGGTGAAGGGTGTTCCAAAAAACAAAAACAGGGATCCCCAAAGGGTCACAAGATATTGGGCTGCCACAGTGGTTTTGATCCATTGATAATCTCCCCACATTATACAGGAAGAAAGTCCCAAAGAATAAAACAAAAAGACAGAAATCACACACACACACACACACACACACACACACACACACACACACGTACTGGAAGATTGAATAAGTTAATATTTATCAAATACTTGGATGTCATCAGAAGTTTAGGATAAACATAATGAAGTAAACATCATGCTATAAACTTCTAATATACACAAAAGAATTCATTTAAAATGAAATAGAAGTGATTTAAAATATATCTGGAGGTGGGAGAAGAGTGGGTGAGGGGCAGGAGGAATAAGGGAGTGGACAACAGCCAGGTACATGACACAATCATATGAAAATTCTATAATGAAACTCATTATACTGTATACTAACTTAAAAATAAGCATTACATATATAAAGTTAAGTACAGAAGTATGTGAATAAAATTCAAAGACAAAAATATCACACAAGTGTGCAACAGCAGACTTAAAGTTATTTTTAATAAAACGTTGTCTGGATCAGATTTAAGGGGAAAAACTACAAATACAGATGATAAGGATAATATAAACTTCACAAAATGGGAAATAATAATGATAATAGCATTACATTTTCATTTGAAGATGTCAAAATAAGTTTGGCTGTCACATTCCAAGTATTAGAAAACCTGTGGTATTCAGTGCTGTAAAGTGTCCAGTAACATAGACAGAGAGATATCAGGGAAAACACACACACTTGAGGAGTTTCACATCAACATTATTTAAAGAATAAAAATCTGGAAGTAATCTAAATGTTGAAAAATGTGATGATTAAGTAAATTAGAGTAGTTCTACACATTATATCATGCAGCCTTTAAAATGGTGTTTACAAAGACTTGGCAGAATCCATTAAGTTAGTTCTTTCAGATCATTTGTCACAGCAATAAGGCAGACTAGTACATAAACCACTCCTGCTGTTGTTATTTTCTTCTCTCATTGGTACCTTGGATTATGAAAATCAACTTTAAATCATAGGTCTATTGAATTAGCCATACAATGTGAGATAGCATGCAACATTGGACTTTAGGATATATGTTCCCTGGTTCTAGTGAATTTGATTAATTTATCCTCTGGTACAGCCACAATTTCTTGCTCTAAGCCTGACATAATATAGTTTGGAATGATCCAGAACCTTCACACTGATAAGTGCCTTCAAGAAGATCCTATCCAGTTTCCCAGGCATAGTTCTAGTGAAAAATATGAAGGAAAATGAAACAATGACAAGAGGCAGGTGGGCCCAGGTTTGAATGCCATGTCATCTATTTACATGTGCTATGACTATGGGAAAATTAATCAGCATCCTTTAGCATTAATTGAGATTATAAACATAGAGTATCGAGTACAGTGTCTGACACCTGTAGGCACCTAATGAATGCTATTTTGCTCTCACATCCCTGTAGGTATTTCACAGTTCATTATATAGCTTTTGGTGAATGTACCACATTCACCGCATTTAGACAAAGCAGCACTTTTTTATAATCAGTTCTCCTCCCAAAGAGATGCACTATTTTTAAAAATGACACGTTTTCTCCAAGTAGCCAAAATTAATCTTAATTTACTTCCTTTCACTTGGTTCCATGATTGCTTCTTTTGCGTACATGTGTCCCCAACTACCACTGATGTTTTGGTGAAGGTCTGTGATGAAGTTGTCATTAGTAATTAAATGAATGAAAAATTAAGATAATTTTAATATATTTTACAAATTAAAATGTATTCAATTTAAAGGTTATGTTTTATTTTAATTGTATGTAATTAGTATAATTCCCATTTAAAATAATTTTTATTTGTAACAAAACCCTATATATACACATACATGAATATATATACATATATATGTATAAATGTACACACATGCACACATATACATATAAATATACACACATATATGTACATATACACAAATGTATAGTACATACATATATACATGTAAGTACATATATATAGTCACTTGGCAAAAATTAATGCTTGCCACATTTTGCTAGTCTCTCATACTGCCTCATATTAATAATTCACAAGTTCTAAAATCCTGGAGCCACTGAGGTAAGCAGCTTAAAAATGTCACACTTTTACACATATGATTTTCAATTCAATTTGGGAAAAAGTACCATTAGTCTATTTCCCTTTAATCTTTTCTGTAATGTAACCAGGATTTTTCATCATCAACTTTGGTGAGATGATTTCCAATTACATGGTATGGCCACCATCTTTCTTGACCTGTATCTAAAATTTCCACTTTGCCTTCCCAATACTCTTTGTCAGACTGTGATATCTAGGACTCCTTTCCCAAGACTGTACTTCCTCTTCCCTTATCACTTGCTCAAGACGCAAGTATATGGTCTGTCCATCACATGCTTCCTTCTTTACCCCATTCATCCTGGAAAATCCCTCGATCTGACCTGCTCTATATTAGGTGAAGACACGCCCATGATGGAAGCTATCTTACTCTACCTGTTCTGACATTATTTAGTTGCTTTGCTTGTATTTTAGGGAAGATTTTTTCATCCCAGTGTAACTCCAGATTATCCTGACTAATGTACAAAATAGAGAGAAAGAATAAATCACTTCATATGCTCACTCTAGGTATATGCTTTGATTCAGCATTTTATCAGTAAGAAAGCTGATATTGGGATTTGAGTAGGTCTGACTCCTGTGACATTTCAATTGGTCTAAAGTCTAGGTAAATGCTATACTTCCCTGCAAAAGCTGAATGGACCTCCACTCAAAGTTTTATTTGAATGTTGAGACTGATAATATAACACACACATGAAGTGGGAAAAGTGTTTATTAGTTACTTATTTGAGGTCACTGGGAGGAGCTAGGCAGGCCTCTTAAACCTCATGGTGGCTTGGAAGAGCCAGGATAGGAGACTGGCCAAGGATCTTATTGTGATTACAGAGTGGGGCCAGGATGAGGATTCCCACATGTGAGCAGGAGCTTGCATGATTTGAATCTCCCCTGCATACCACAGGAAGGAAAGCCCAGGCTTTTATTAACTTGCCCATACTTGAGGCTGCAGGGAAAAAAATGTAGGAAGTGAAATGTTAAGTCTATTGTTAAAAAATAGAGTCCACCAAAAACTTACAGTAGAAAAAAGACAGCTCCTTTAACAACTGGTGCTGGGAAAACTGGATATCCACATGTAGAAAACAGAAACTAGATCCTTACCTATCACCTTGTACAAAACTCAACTCAAAATAGATCAAAAACCTTAATATAACACCCAAAACTTTAAATTTAATAAAGAAAAATATAGGAGAAATGCTTGAAGATACAGCCACAGCAAGAATTTTCTGAATAGGACTTCAGTAACTCAGGAAATAAGAGCAAGAATAGACAAATGAGACTGCATTAAATTATAAAGCTTCTGCACAGTGAAACAATCAGCATAATGAAGAAACAGCCTACAAAATGGGAGGAAATCTTTGCCAAATAATCCTCATAGAATATTAATATCTAGAATTTATTTAAAAACTTCAAAAATTAAACAACCAAAGGACAAATAATCCAATCAATTAATAAGCAGTGGAGATGATTAGCCTTTTCAAATGAAGAAGTACAAACGGCCAATAAAAGCATGAAAAAAATACTCAACTTCCTTTGCCTTCAAGAAAATGCAAATCAAAACTCCCTTAGGATTCCATCTCACCACACTCAGAATGGGTACCACCAAGTAACCAAACAACAAATGCTGGCGAGGATGCAGGGGAAAAGAACACTTCATCACTGCTGGTGGTAATGTAAATTTGTCCTGCCACTACGGAAATCAGTATGGAGGCTTCTCAAGACTGAAAGTAGAACTTATATGTTATTGAGCCATAACACATCTGGTTATATACCCAAAAGGATTAAAGTCAGCTTGCTACAGAGATACATGCATATCCATTCAATTGTAGCTCTATTCCCTGTAGCCAAATTACAGAACCAGCCTAAGTACCCATCAGTGAATATGTGAATAAAGAAAATGTGGTATATATGCACAATGAAGTTTCACTCAGCAATAAGGAAAAATAAGATGATATCATTTGCAGGAAAATGGATGGAACTAGATATCAACATATTAAAAGAAATAAGCCAGACTCAGAAAGAGAAATATATTCTCACTCATATGTAGAAAGCTTGTGGGGGAGGAAGACTTAAAACTAAAAGGAGAAATTGTA
>VMDO01006438.1:0-100422 GCA_007922755.1 Pedetes capensis
TTTCTGTCACCAAGACCATATTTTCCAACTACTGAGCCTTCTTCTTTGTTTCCAACCTTTGCATTCCAGTCACCAGTGATTATCAGTATGTCTTGATTGCATGTTTGATCTATTTCAGATTGCAGAAGCTGATAGAAGTCTTCCCTTTCTTCATTTGTGGCCTTAGTGGTGGGTGCATAAAGTTGAGTAACAGTCATATTAACTGGCCTTCCTTGTAGGCATATGGATATTATTCTATCACTGACAACATTGTATTTCATGACAGATCTTGAAATGTATTTTTCGATGATGAATGCAACCCCATTTCTCTTTAGTTTATCATTCCAGCAGAGTGGACCATATGATTGTCTCACTCAAAATGGCCCATGCCAGTCCATTTTAGCTCACTGATTCCTAGAATGTCAATGTTTATGTGCTCCATTTCTCTTTTAACAATTTCTCATTTTCCTAGATTCATACTACGTACATTCCATGTTCCAATTATTAATGGATATTTATAGTTGTTTCTCCTCATTTTGAGTCGTGCCACGTCAGCAAATGGACGTGCCTGGGGCTTTACTTCATTTCCGTCATCACGGTAGACTCTACTTTGAGGAGGCAACTCTTCCCCAGTAGTCTTTTGAGTGTCTTCCAACCTGGGGGCCTTGTTTTGTGGCAGTATATGTGACAGTGTTTCCTTGCTATCCATAGGGTTTTCAATGGCTAGTTGTTTCGGGAGGGGTTCACCAGGTCCTACTGCCTAGTTTGTCTTAGTCTGGAAGCTCAGCCGAAAACCTGTCCAGCATGGGTAACCTTGCTCATATCTGAGGTTCCAGTGGCAGAGCTCTCAGCCTCATGGCAACACACAAGCCCCCACAGTGGGGCAAAGTGACAGACATGTGGGGGATTCCCTCCTTAGTTAAGTTTAATTTTTCTTTTGTATATACCTTTTTATGTATAGGTTTTTTTTTCCTTTAAGTAATTATCAGATCTCACATATGAGTGAGAACATATGATATTTTTCTTTTAGTGCCTGTGTTCATTCACTTAAGATGATCTTCTCTGGTTCTATCCGTTATTCTGCAAATGATGTTATTTCATTTGTAATTGCTGAGTAATATTCCATTGTATATATGTACCACACTTTTTAATCCATTCTTCTGTTGATGGATATCTCGGTTGGTTCCATATCTTTGCTATTGTGAAGAGTGCTTCATTAAATGTGGAGATACAGGTGTGTTTGTGGTATGATGACTTATTTCCCTTTGAGTATATTCTCAGGAGTGTTATAGCTGGGTCATATGGAAGTAGTATTTTCAGTTTTCTGAGTTATCTCCATGTTGATTTCTGAAGTGGTTGAATTAATTTACAGTCCTACCAACAGTGTAAAAGTGTTCCTTTTTCTCTACATCCTTGCTAACATTTGTTATGATTTGTTTTGTTGATCTTGGCCATTCTTACTGGAGTTAGATGGAATCTCAGAGTTGTTTTGATCTTGTTATGCAGAAGTTTTTAAATTCCATACTCTTAGGTCTGAGTGAGAGAGATCGCTCCATCACAAGAAGCTGTATGAGCAGCAAAGGGCTTTCATGATAAGCACTTCAGTGCTTATCTTACTAAGAGGAACACCAGCTACTTGTCAAGAGACAGTTACTCTTATAGGATCCTTGGGTATTGGAGGGTGGGTATAGGAAATATCTTCTGCAAAAGTGGAACTGGCTGATGTAAACTTGCTGACTTCTTGCCTCAGACTTCTTGGTGCCTGAGGGTTTTCTGCCTTGGGCACTACTGCTGGAGATGTTTCTCTATCTGAGGTTGATGGGCCATATAGTTGCTTGTTGTTGTTTATCTGTGAGCAAAAGGCCATAGGCACTTGGGCCTTACAACCTCATCTTTTTATCGTATATGTATAAAAAGGAAGAAGAAGAGAGGAGCATTGTTTTGCTTTGCCTACTTCTTGCATGGAAAAGGCAGCATCATGGATAATCTAATAAGGAGAAAATTATAAGAGATTGGTTTGGGAGAGAGGGTGACTCTCCCTAGCTTGTAGGAGAATGTATTGCCCCACAGTTGAATTGACCATGGCTTATATATGGTCCTGTAGGAAACGAGAAGCAAGTCGGATTAGGTAAAGACAAAACATTAAAGCAAATGAAAATATTAAGGGTCTCCAAAGGGGAAAAGCCACAACATTTGAGGTAGGTGAAGAAACCAAGATCCCCAAGACTCTGACAGATGTTGATTTACCCTGGGTGGCCAATGCTTCAGAATTGTGACCGACAATACCCACAATGGAAATCCCCAACTGACGAAGAGGTCCCCAAAACTTGAAGAGGGCAGAATAGGTTGCCCCAGTATCATTAAGGAAAGAAATTGGCCCACCTGTTACCATCAGGATCACCTGCAGCTTGGAAGTTGTGATGATCATTAGGGCATCCTGGCACGGGCAGCCTTACTCTTCAGAAGTGAGATCAAGGAGGTTGAAAGAGTCACAGCCATTCCCTAGTTGTGCCTGCAAAGCAGATGAGGATGAGTCCTGCATGGTCTGTCCACAGTCCAACTTCCAATGTGGTCCAGAAGAGATAGGACATGGCTTTAGGGTGGCTTGGGATTAGGGCACTGCTTTGCTCAGTGACTAGTCAGACTGCATTTGAAACAAGATCCTGTTTCTCCTAGGATGGAGGTTGGGCTGGTGAGCCCTTAGTGGGAAACCTGTTGGGAGGGGCTAGCATCTGGAGTTCAGAGACTCTCTGTTGTTTTTCTGCCTCATCATGATTATTAAAAACCTTAAAGGCCAGGTCTAGGAGATCTTGTTGTGGGATTTAAGGGCAATTTTCTGGTTTCTGAAGTGTGCATCTAATATCTGGGGCTGACTGAGAGATAAAGTTAAGATTAAGGACTAGAATCAGACATTCTACAATGGAGGTTTGGGAAGAGATAGAGGGGGTTGAGGGATAGAAGTGTTAAAGCCAAAAAGGGCATGAGATGATGTAGGAGGGGAGGGTTGCATTATGAAGTGAGGGTAGAGTGATGGTAGAGTGGAGGCTGGGGTACCGAGTCGGGGACCAATTGACCCAGAAGAGGCACTTGAGAAAAAGGAGCCAGAGCTGTGGGAGAAGGATGATCAGCAGGGTCAAAAGAGAAGAAAGAGGAGAAATCATTATCATGACTGGAAATTGAAGGCTTTTGGTGGAGAAGGTATATTTGAGAGGAAGAGCAAGAGTCATGTCCTGAGTGTGAAAAAGGCCTGGACGTAAGGAACTTCAGCCAATTTTTTTTCAGTTTTCTGCAGTAATTATCTAAGTTTGTCAAAATATTAAGATCAAAGTTTGGGTCTCAAATCCTGGGCCAGGCCCAAGGTCTGCAGGTGTTTTAGGAGACAGCCATGAGGAGTAGTCTACAAGATAGATGATTGAGAATTACCTACAATAGGAAGCTTGATACTTCTCCAACTTGTCCTCAGTACCTGATGCCAGAAGAAGGGCATCCCCTAATTGAGGAAGGGAGAACGGAGAGAGTAGGCACAGTAGGCATCCTTGACTAGTGTAGGGAAAAATTGGGAGGAAATTGGCAAAAACTCCCAAACTGGGAAAACGGCTTTTGAATATCTGGTTTTGTAAATTAGAAATCTAGGGAAAATGAAAGTAACTTGGTTGCATGATTGTACAAAACCCTTCCTGATTGGACAATTGGACTGAAAGCTGATTGGCTCAGGCCCTTCTGTGGGCAAGCTATATAAAGAGCTGCACTGCAGCAGCTCGATCCTTTTAGACCCCTTTTAGGCCCTTTTTGCCTTCTGCCCACCCCATAGGCTAAACAGCTCTCCTGCTCCTCTCCCCTGAAACTTCAGTGAGGAAAGATTGCTCTCCTGTAGCAATCATCAACAAGGAAAGAACCTGCTCTCCGTCTGATCACCTACGAAGCAACAGCTGTCTCCACGTGACCACCGAGGTGACCAACACAGGTGTTTGCCCCTGGAAGGCAAAAGTGCCCGAGGCTTTTCCTTTCTTCCATCTCCTCTGGGGTCTGGAGGGCCACAGGAGTCTGCGCCCCTCACCTGAGGGTCTCGAGTGAATTGTGTTTAGTGTCTGTGTGCGCTGCGGCGCTGCCTGTCCGAACCTCCAGGCCGGACTGGCAGGTGCGAGCCCCACGGACTAGGACAGGTCCTGAGGGGCAAAGCCTGGCTAACCCTCAGTGAGAGCACACTCTGATTAGTACTGGATTTTTGAAGGGACCAGGTCCCAGCTTATGGGACATCCTGTAATGGAAGAAGAGGAGAAAAAACAAACTTGACTCAATGGGAAAAGAAGATAAACTGCTGGTTTAGCCAATTCAAACAAGAAAGGGCAAAGTCCCAGTGTCCAATGAGGTGATATCTCAACAAATCTGGTCTGAGAGACTGTGGCTTCTGCCTACAATGTCTGAGAGTCTGTAGTTACTGCCTTCAACCTTATGGATTTTGGCATCATATGTTAAGTCTGAGTGGAGAGAGATCACACCAGCACACTAGGTCATATGTGCAACAAAAGTCTTTTACTATAAGCACTTGTGTGAAGGTGGGCTGGTCCTACTAAGAGGAGCAGAAGCCTATTGCTGAGGGGAAGTTATTCTTATAGGATCTTTTAGGTATGAGGGGGATGGCTATAGGAGGAGGAAGTAGTTTTACAAAAGGGGAACTGGCTAATGCAATCCTGCTGACTTCTTGCCTTATACTTCTTGGTGCCTGGTTTTTTTTTTCGCCTTAGGCATTGCTGTTGGAGATGTTTCTCTTTCTGATGTGGATGAGTCATCTCCTTGCTCAAGATCATCCATCTTTCTAAGATGGGTGAGTCAAGATTGTTTATCTGTGGGTTACAGGCCATAGGGGTTGAGACCTTACACATACAGTCCCATTTGTCAATTCTTACTGTTATTTCCTCATCTACTGGAGACTTTTCCAGAAAGTTCTTACTTATGCTCATATCTTAAAGCATTTTCTCTATATTTTCTTTTAGTAGTTTCAAAATTTCATGTCTTAAGCTAATGCCTTTAACCAGATTTGAACTGATTTTTGTACAAGATAAGAAATAGAGATCTAATTTCATTTTAGTACATGTGAGTATCCAACTTATCTAGCACCTTTGTTAAAGCAGATGTCTTTTCTTCAGCATATATTTTTGGAACCCTTGTCAAAATCAGATGGCTGTTGCTGAGAAGGTATTTTTCTGGATACTCTATTCTAGTCCATTGGTCTGTTGTTGTTGTTAGGTGCCATTGACCCTATGTACAGCTGATCAAAACACTTCCCAATTCTGTGCCAGGCACACGATCTTACTTATGTTTTAAGCCCATTGTTGCAGACACTGTGTCAATCCATCTGGTGGAGGGTTTTCCTTTTTTTTTCATTAACCTGCCACTTGCCCAAACATGATCTCTTTCTCTGGGGATTGGTTTCTCCTAACTACATGTCTGAAATACATAAGATGCAGTCTGGCCATCCTTGCTTCCGAGGAGCACTCTGGTTGCACTTCGTCTAGGACAGATTTGTTGGTTCTTTTGGCAGTTCATGGTATATTCAATAGACATCTCCAGCACCATAACTCAAAAGCATCAATTCCTTTCCTATCTCCCTTGTTCAATGTCCAGCTTTCACAACCATATGATGAGACAGAAAATACCATGGCATAAGTCAGGTGCACCTTTGTCTTCAATGTGGCATCTTTACTTTTCGATACTCAAAAGAGATCTTTTATCACACACAGCTTTTCCCAAAGCAATGCATCTTTTGATTTCTTGACTGCTGCTTCCACATTCAGTTGGATCCCCTTTTTTGAGAATAGGCACAAATATGGATCTCTTCCAGTCAGTTGGCCAGGTAGCTGTTTTCCAAATCTGTTGGCATAAACATATTAACACCTCCATTTCTGCATCTGTTTGTTGAAACATCTCTGTTGGTATCTCATTAATTCCTGGAGCCTTGTGTTTCATCAGTTCTTTCAAGGCAGCTTCCACTTTGTCCTTCAGTACCATTGGTTCCTCTTCATATGCAACCTCTTGAAATGGTTGGTCATCTACCAATTCTTCTTTGTATAAGGACTCTGTGTATTCCTTCCATCTTCTTTTGGTGTTTCCTGCATCATTTAATATTTTCCCTGTAGAATCTTTCTCTACTGCCACTCGAGGCTTGAATTTTTTCTTCACTTCCTTAAGCTTGAGAAACACAGAGTGTGTTTTGCCCTTTTGGTTTTCTGCCTCCAGTTCTTTGTACATGTCATTATATTATTTGTTTTTGTCTTCTGGAGTCACCTTTTGAAATCTTCTGTTTAGATCCTTAACTTCATCATGTCTTCCTTTTACTTTAGCTGCTCAACTTTCAAGGGTAAGTTCTACTGTCTCTTTTGACATGCAATTTGGTCTTTTTTTTTTTTTATAACCTTTTGTTTTCTTTTTGAATGATATCTATTCTAGTCCATTGGTCTATGCATCTGGTTTTTTGCAAGCACCGTGTTGTTTTTATTATGCTGACTCTGTAGTATATTTTGAAATCAGGTATTTTGATAACTCTGGCATTCCTCTTTTTGTTGAGCTTTGCTTTGGCTATTTGGGGTCTTTTCGGCCTCCATATGATTTTTGGGATTTTTTTTCCTATTTCAGTGAAAAATCTCATTGGAATTTTAATGATAATTACATTGAATCTGTATATCTTTCAATAATATAGTCATTATCACAATTTAAATTCTGCCAATCCATAAACATGAGGTGTCTTTTCATCTTCTTGTATCTTCTTCAATTTCTTTCCTCAGTGTATTTAAGTTTTCAATGAAGTATTCTGTTACCTCCTTAGTTAGGTTTACTCCTAGGTATTTTATTCATTTACTTTTTGAGGCTGTTATGAATGAGTTTGTTTTCCTGATTTCTCTCAGAGAATATTATTGGTGTATAGATTGTATATTTATTTTGCATCCTTCTACTTTGCTGAGAGTTTACCAGATCTAGGAATTTTTATGTGGAGTCTTTAGAATCATTTAAGTAGAAGATCATATTGTCTACAAATAAAAATAATTTATTTCTTGTATCTCTTTTATTTCTTTCTCTTGCCTTTTTTCTTTTGCTAAAAATTCAAGCACTAGACTGAATAAAAGTAGAGAGAGTCGATACCCTTGTTTCCTTCCTGATTTTAGAGGAAATACTTTCAGTTTTTATCCTCTCAGTATAATATTGGCTCTAGATTTATTGTATATAACCTATATTATGTTCAGGTATATTCCATCTATTTCTGATTTCTTTAGGGCTTTCATCATGAAGGGATATTGAACTGTGTCAGCTTTTCTGCATAGATTGAGATAATAATGTGATTTTTATCCTTCATTCAATTTATGAACCACTGATATTTTGACTGTCTCTATAGTTTCACCTTTTCCTAGAATGTCAGCTATTTGGAATCATATAATATATAATCTTTTCAGATTGTCTTCTTTTTACTTTACATAACACATTTAAAGTTCCTCCATATTTTATCATGGACTTGAAACCCATTTCTTTTGGTGCTGAAAAGTATTTTCTTGTTTATCTATTTTTTTTCTTCCACTTTTTGACAATTGTTAATACCATTGCTATAAATATCTTTATGCGGTTATTTTGTCTGTTCATGAGTTTTCAACTCATTTAGACAATTTCTCATGGGTGTGACTGCTGCGTCACACGGTAAGAGTCCATTCAGTCTGAGGACACATTGAACACTGTTTTCCACTATCGCTGACTTTATGACAGGTGAGAACTCCTGTTGCTCCCCAACCTCACCAGCCTTTGATAATGTCAGAGTTCTAGATTTCAGTCACATGTAATGTCACTTCATCCTTCAGTTTGCCATTCCATGATATATAGTATTGAGCATCTTTCCAGATGCTTTTTTGTCATCTGCATATTTTCTTAGGTAAAATGTCTGTGTAGAGTTTACGGCCATTTTTAATTAGTCTATTTTCTTATTATGTGAATTTAAATTTTTTGTTTATTTTGAATAAAAGTCATTTATTAGAGATTTGTTCTGCAAGTTATTTTCTCCCTATTAGATACTTGTCTGTTTCCTTTATCTTTTTTTTTTTCTTTTGGTACTGCAGATTGAACCCAGGGCTTCACACATACCTTGAGTGCTCCACCACTGAGCTGCACCATCAGCCCAATTTTTATTTTTTATTTTCACACAGGGTCTCACTAGGTTGAGCAGGCTGCCTCTGGCCTCAAACTTGTGATCTTCCTGCCTCTGCCTCCCAAGTTAGTAGGATTACAGCTGTGCACCGCTGCACCTGGCTTGTCTTTTCTTTTTGTTAAGTGTTTCTCCCAAAGCAGAAGTTTCTAATTTCAGGGAAGTTCAACTTATCCAAGTTTTCTTTCATGAATCATGTTTTTATAATTGTCCCATAAGTTCTTGGATAGTCTGTTCCATGTTTCTTATTTTTTTTCTTTTTCTTTTTCTTTTTCTTTTTTCTTTCTTTCTTTCTTCTTCTTCTTCTTTTTTTTTTTTTGCCTTTTGGGGAGTTGCTATGTCATTTCTTCAAACGTGCTCGTGTTTTCTTTGTCTATGACACATCTACTGGCAAGCCCATCAAGGGCATTCTTCATGCTTGGGCTTTTTATTTCTTGCATTTTCTTCTGAATTTTTTCTTAGAGTTGACATGTGATCCATTTATTATTACACATTGTCCACTTTTTCCCCCATTAGAGACTATTACGGTTTAGATATTTTGTCTCCCAAAGAGTCATGTGTTGGGTTTCTAGTGTGCGGATGTTGAAAGCTGGTGGAACCTTTGTGATAATGTCTATCTTGCAGAACTACTCCTGGAACTTTATTCACAAATAAAAGAGCGTAGGGGCCTACATCAAAGTAACTAGGTCTTGGAGGCATTACCTTCAGAAGGGATTAATGCTGGTCTTGTAGAGTCAATTAATTCTCATGAGATTGAGTTGCTATGAAGTAGCAAGCCTGGTCTCTGAATCTTTATGGCTCCCTTACCATGTGATCTCTCACACCTGCTCTACCCATTGTGATGTCATAGCCACAAAGCCCTAACCAGAGGCCAAAACAAAAGGGCCCCTTAATCTTGGATCTTTCAGCATCCCAAACTGTGATCTAAATAAACTTCTTTTGTTATACATTACTCAGAACTGGGTATTTTATTATAATAAGAGAAAACAGGCTAAGATAGTCCTAAGCACACTGATCATAGTCATTTTAAATTTCCATGCTGATAACTTCAACATTTCTGCAATATCTAAGTCTGGTTCTGATGCTTGCTTTATCTCTTCAGCTTATGGATTTTGCCTTTTAGCATACCTTGTGACTTTTTTGTTGTTATTGTTATTGTTGTAGGCTATACATAATACATTACCTAAAAAGGACTGAACCAGGTAAGCATTATGTGGGGTTTTATGTTTATCTGACATGGAGTTCTCTTGTGCTTACCATCTACTATAGCTGTAGATATCAGTATAAATTTCCTCCACCGTTCTTTAGTTTGTGTCCCCTGCTGTCTTTAGGTTTCCCTAGAGACTCCTTCTTAGATTGTGAGCCTTGTAGTTCTTGCAGCTGTCCTCTCTATTACTATGCATGAGCCTTACTGATGTAGTATTAAGATATATAGAGAGGAAGCTGCTTACAATCCTATGGCTTGCCTCAGTCCTTCAGTGGGCATGTGCTTTGGGGTTATAACCTTCATAGTGCTTCTTAGTTCCCTCTATATCATTAATTCAGACAGGAATATTAGAGAGTGCCTCAGTTGCAGATTTCTCTTTCCCCAGGTTGGCTAGGCCCTAGTGAAGCCCATGTTTGTGAGGCTGTGGCAAAATATTTTCCCTCCAGGGAAAATCTTCCTTATAGAGAACAGAGTATGCTGGTTATGTCTTAAAATAGTGACTTACCCTTCCTTTACCAGATGAAAGAGGGAATTTTCTCTGTTCTTTATCCTGAGATCATTGTGGAGCACCTGGAGCTCCCACCCCACCCCACCCCAGTTGCTTCTATCTGTCATTATGTCCATGCTCAGACTCTAGTAGTTCATCCATTGCCCTTTAGATGTTCTTTCCAGTTTCTGACTCCACTGGGAGCCTCTCCTCCTTATAAACCATGATTCACTGTACTTTCCTGTCTGTTTGTTTTGTGGGCATTGGTTTGTTCTGTGACATGGGTTCTCTGATGGATCTAAGAAGAGTTTTTGGTTTTCTGTCTGTTAAACCTTTTCCTTGTTGTGAGATGAGAATTACATCTTATAAGAACTCTGCATGTTCGACTGGATTGGGAAAGTCTCTCCCAAAGGGTGTTTTTATAGCAAAAAGTTTTTTTTATAATATGGAAATAATGTCTTCACCCTTTGAAAAGGACACTTTTTTTTTCTTTAGTATCCAATATAACAAGCCTGCAGCTGTACCACTGTGGCATCCTATCCCATCAGACTCTGGAAGCTAAGCAGAGTTGTGCCGGGTTAGTACTTAGATGGGAGACCACCTGGGAATACCGGTTGCTGTAGGCTTGAGAGAAGGACCCAGCAACCCATTGCCAAAAACAATCAAGCCATTGAAAACTCTATGACTAGCAGAGAAGCACTAATCATAGTGTTTTGCCTGTTGTACACAGAGTCACTATGAGTTGGACACCAATTCCTCAGTACCTGACAACAACAACATAACAAAGTGATGGAAAGTTTAAGTAGGTTTATTTACATCCTAAAATGAGAGATGCAGATTGCCTAAGTTTAGGCTTTCTTAGCTATATCATAAACCCACTGAATACATGACATCCACCTGGCTCCCACTGTTTCACCCCACAAGACTTAGAGGCCAGGGGGAACCCATGAAACTGTGCCAAGCCAACTTCTTTGATTGTTAAGTAGAGTAACATCCGAAACTCTTCCAGCTCTTGACATATATATTCACCCAGAAAGACTTACATAAGAATATTAATTGTAGTTTTATTCGTTATAGCACACATGTGGAAACAAAATTCTCCATAGCGGATAGATGGATAAACATTCTGCTATGCATACAATGGGATATTACTGAGCGATAAAAAGAAGGAAACTACTGACACGCACAATAATATGCATGAAAATCTCCAAATTATGCCAACTAAATGAGACAGACATAGAAGACCACATGCTGAATGCTCTAAGTCATAGGCAATTCTAGAACTGTTATAACTAGTTTATGCTTATAGAGATCAGAATGCTGTCTGTTTCTGTGTGGCAGAGATTGATGGGCATGGTGCCAGGGATCTTGGTAGAGGTGCAGTTTGTACATTTTCAAAATGGATCAAGCTGTGTATGCAAGGTCTTCGTAACTCGTATAGAAATTAGACCTTAATAAACAAATAGAATAAAAATTAAATGTAACCACTAGATGAATAAAAATGTGATATAAAATTTCCAAATGAAGAAACCCAGTTCAAGCCAGCAATCTACACAGAGTGAAGTTTAGCTCCATTTGTACAGCCTGCTCTGCATTCTCTGAAGTCCCGAGTTTGATCCCTCGCTGTGCAAAAATTGGAGAAGGATGTGGCAGTCCACGCCTGAAGCAATCCCAAAACAATCAGCCATTGAAAACCCTTTGGGGTCCTTGTGAATGGGACTCAACTCAATGGCATCTCACAACAACAATAATTTTTACAAATGCTATTTTTATCCTATTTAGCATGTAAAGGTTTTTTTGACATTCCTCCTAGAATTTTTCAGAATTTCTGATCACTCAGAACGTTACTTGAAACCAATGACATGATATGAAAATTTTAGCATTTTTAGTGTGTTCACAATTGCTCAGGCACAAAGAGAAATGAAAGTCTAGCAATTTGTTCTTTCCAGCTGGGTCATTAAGGAGCCCGCCTTTCACGTCTTCATCTCCACCTAAGATACACCCTCAGTCAGATGAGCAAAGAAAAGTCTAAGATGCAGCAAAGGGAGTTGGACACAGGTGGTGGAATGCCCGGAAGCTGTCCATGATGGAGGCTGCTCAGGGCTGAGACACCGTGAGGACGTCTTCTGTCTGTCCCTTACCTCTTAGCTAGTTTCTTGTTTATAATTCTGTCTGCCTTCTCCTTCCCTCAGCCCCAGTCACATTTAGTTCCTGTAAGCAAAAAACAAAAAGGTTCTCTGCAAGGCCACATGATAACATAGCATTTCTGTGTTCATGACTCTTCTGAGTAACTTTCTTTCCCTTCTTTCCTTCTTTCCTTCCTTCCTTCCTTCCTTCCTTCCTTCCTTCCTTCCTTCCTTCCTTCTCTTTCTCTTTTCTTTTCCCTCCTTCCTTTTCTTTCTTTCTCTCTTCTTTCTTTCTTTCTTTTTTCTTTTTCTTTTTCCCTTTCTTTTCTTCTTTCTTTCCCTTTTTCCTTTCTTTTCTTCTTTCTTTTCTTTCTGCTTCTGTGTTGGCCCATGGTGGAGATAGTAGGGGAAATCTCCTTTTAGAGTACCTTTAGGAGAACAAAGGTGAAGGAAAACACGGGGACAACATGTAGATAAATTCTTCAAAATTTGCTAGAGAGTGTGGCCTATAATCCTAGTGACTCAGGAGGTGGAGGTAGGGAGATCACAAGTTTGAGGCCAGAGGCAGTCTGGCAGTCTATGGAATTTAGCAAGACCCTGTCTCAAAATAAAAATTAAAAAAAAATAAAATGAGCTGCAGATGCAGCTCAGTGGTACAGCACTTACAAAGCATGCAAGCGTGAGGCCCTGAGTTCAACTGAACAGTACCACATACACACACACACCCCAAAATTAGGGAGAGATTGTTAAATTCTTCTTGGGATGTTGTTTTCCCTTAAGATGAGTAGGCTGTTCGCTTTTTCTTAGCTCTCATGTCAATGATTTCCTGTGAAGAATCTTAGCACGTTCTGGGCCATCACCAATGCATATCAGGTTCGTGTGCTGAAGTGCGTAGACTGACTTCACTTAGTCCTGCCGAGGGTCTTCTGCCAGCTCCCCCGGAGGTGGTGGCTCTGCTGTTTGGTGGGACTCTGTAATCGCTGCCTCACAAATGCAGTGCTGTTGTTTCACACTGCCCCTCTGCTGGGGACTGGATATGTTCCCCCACCTGTTGTTACCTTTTATGTTCACTCAAGTCAGAGTTTATAGGAACAATGCCGCTCAGAAGTATCCCGTGGTAAATTCACATCATAGAGCCACAAAGGCAGTCAAATGTGACACTAATCCTGCCCTTCAGTCAGATCTGAAATTTGCCTACTACTTCTGATTTAACTCCAAGGTTGTTGGGGCTAATTTTTAAATCAACTCTTGACCTTGGACACAACAATTACAGATGTGTTACAAATTGGTAAGAACAAGAAAGGCTAGCATGACAAGTTCTCCCTTTTATTCCTGAATATGAGGCTATAATAATTCTTTCTTTCCTTATTTCCTCCCCTCCCTCCTTCTTCTAGTTATGCTCTGCTGTCAGAAGGAAAGACAGAGATATCACAATTTTTAAGAGCTATTTTGCTCATATAGAGAAAAAAAACTTTTCCAACATAGGTTGGAAAGCTGCAGAAATTGTCAATAAATTTAAAGGGGGAAAATATAAAAAATTCTATCCTTTATCTTTTATTATGAGGAATAGGGTGTTATGTTAAATGTAATTTGTATTAAGCATGATCTCATATATAAATCATTTAATTCATTTGGTAACATAGTTTGTAAATATGTTAAAAATAAACTACTAATGTGGTTTACAATTTCCCAAGACTGTGCCATCTTTAAATCCCCAGAAACTCTGAGACATAATAAATATAGTTTTGGATTATATTTATGTAACTAAACTAAAAAAATTATTGTTGTTGTTATTGTTAGGTGCTGTCGAGTTGGTGGCCAACATATAGCGACCCTACATACAACAGGCAAAATAATATTGTCAGTGCTTTTTTGCTATTCATAGGGTTTTCACTGGGAGATGGATTTTTGGGAGTGGGTTGCCAGGTCCTTCTTCCAAGCCTACAGCACCTGGTGTTCCCAGGTGGTCTCCCATCCAAGTACTAACCAGGCTGGACCCTGCTTAGCTTTAGTGATCTGATAGGACTGGATGCCACAGTGGTATGGTTGCAGGCTAAAAAAATTAATGCATACTTATTTTTAAAACATTTGACATCTTGTTAAATGAGCTAGGAAATACTCAAAAATAATGAATAGTTATTTGAACTCATTCATAAATATTTTTGAGACTCACGCTCCTAATTTAATGTAGTGGCAAAATTGAAATTATGAGTTCTTAAATTTGTTTATGAAAAACACACCATGGTAAAAAAAAATTCATCAGAGTCCAAGGCAAACCTTCTTATTTTAAGACAAAACACTGAACATTTGCATTGTGCTAGGGATGTGGTCAAAGGTCTATGTGCATTATCTCACCTCACAGCACTGCAAGGAGATATGTTAATTTTAGACTTAATCAGTGCCTTAATTTTAGACTTGATGAAACTGAGGTTTAGAGAATGTACTTGACTTGCTGGGCCCAGAAAGTAAGTAATTGATGCAGTATACCAATCCATATTTGTTTGACTTCAAAGTATTTGCACACTTTTACACTGCATTTCAATATTTTTCCATACGAAGAGCACAGAACTTAAAAACGTCATGGTTCTATTAAATCTACTTGCTATAAAGAAAATGTTTTCTCATTCAAGAATCTTCTCTCAATGTAGAATTAGATCATTTCAGAGTTGAAAAACCCTGCTGACTGTGTGTCCCTGTTGTTCCCACATTGTAGATCAGGGTGCCTGGTCTATTGCTACAAATCCACAGGGATAGGGGAGAGGAAAGTTTAAAATGTTCAAAGAAACACAGTGATGTTTGGTATCTGTCAGACAGTTTGAACTACTATCTCAAAGTATTTCTGTTTCAACTACAGATAATGTTACACTATTTTATGGTTGGTTTTGAATGTCCCTCATAAGGGCTGGGATTTAGCTCAGTTGGTAGAGTACCACTACGCAGTCTTTGAGGGCTCAGGTTCAACTCTCAGCACCATAAAAATGGATGAAAGGCATGGCAATCCACTCTTGAGGCAATCCCAAAACAATCAGCCATTGAAAACTCTATAAGGGTTGTTATGAATTGAACACTACTTGACAGCACCAAACAACAAAAACACAGGTCATGTGTTTAATGTTTGGTCCCAGATGGTCCTGCTCTTTGTGGAGGCTATGGGAACTTTTTGTTGTTGTTGGATGCTGTTGAACTGGGTCCAACTCATAGCGACCCTTACAGGGTTTTCAATGGCTAATTGTTTTGTGATTACTCCAGGAATGAACTGCTATATCCTTCTCCTGTCTTTGAGGTGCTGGGGATTGAACCCAGGTCCTCAGAGAGCACAGAACTGCACTCTACCAACTGAGCTAAACTCCAGCCCACTGTACAAATTAATGACATCTAAAGAAACTGATGGTCTACATCTGTATCTCCATGGCAACTGATCTAATTGGATCTTAGAAGATAAGCAGAGTCGGCCCTGGGTAGAGCTTGGATGGGAGACTTCCTGGAAATACCAGTGTAGGGAGAAGGATCTGGAAGCCCACTCCTGAAACAATCCACCATTGAAGACCCCATGAATAGCAGAGAAGCACTGACACAGTGCTGATCATGGCACAGTGTCGGGGACTGTTTCATCTGTTGTACACTGGGTCACTATGAGTTGGACCTGATGCCATGGTACCTAACAAGTTGAGGAAAGGATAAAATAGTGACTTCTCTGACTACAACTCGCTTTAGGTAAAAGGGGAAACAGTAGTTTACCCAAAATATTTTTGACTATACATCTGTCATTTCATGGGCTTAGGATTTGGATTCACATTTTCAGTTAGGGCATTTTAGCTTAATGAAAATCTGGATTTGTAACTTCTTAGATGTAGAGAAAGTAGGCGAATTCCTTCTTGGTAAACATGGTCTTACGCCAAGCCTCAACAAATTCCAAGAGAGTATTAATAACTACATGCTCAAAAAACAAACACTACAAAACAAAGATACAAAAAACAGAGCACTATAAATGAGGGTCAACAGGACTAACAGTAGCAACAGATAAATATTGGCATTATTTGTTGCTGTTTTTAGATGCTCTGGAGTGGGTGTCTGACTCATAGCAATCCTATGTACAACAGGCAAAACAGTATTATCAGTGCTTTTCTGCTATTCATAGGGATATCAATGGCTGATTATTTTTTTGGGGAGTGGGTTGCTGGGTCCTTCCAAGCCTACAGTACCTGGTGTTCCCAGGTGGTCTCCCATCCAAGAACTAACCAGGTCTGACTCTGCTAAGCTTCAGAGATCTGATGGCATTGGATGCCACAGTAGTATGGCTGCAGGCTCACTGGAATTATTAGAAATATAAAATGAGTATACAAATGAGTTTACGCAGATGAAATGTGGAATCAAACATGAGGAAGAATCAAATTTCTATTAAAGATGAGCAGAGGTAGTTGAGAAAAAGCAAAATTAAATGTTTAGAAATGAAAAATGTCAGGGAATTAAAGCAATGTTAACAGCATAGCAGCTTAGAAGAAAATAATGGAGACAGAAGACATGACTACAGAAATCATACAATTGGCCCCCAAAGTGATGTTGTTAGGTGCCATTGAGTCATGTTTGACTCATAGCCACCCTCATAGGGCTTTCAGTGGCTGATTGTTTCAGAGTGGACTCTCACATCCTTTTCCTATTCTTGAGGTGCTGGGGATCAAACCTGAGTCCTCAGAGAGTATAGAGCAGCACTCTACCAACTGAGCTATAACCCAGACCATATGCAACATATTCCTATTGCTGTTGGGTGCTTTTAGGCTGGGTCCAACTATAGCAACCTTACGTAAAAAAGATGAAACATTCCCCAACATTGTGCCATGCCTGGCACTATGTCAGTGCATCTCTGCTCTTCACAGGGTTTTAAATGACTGTTTTCAGCATTGTTTCAGGAGTAGATTGCCATGTCCTTGTCCCATTTATTTGGTGCTGGGGATTGAACCCAGGGCCTCAGAGGGTTAGAGCAGCACTCTACCAACTGAGTCTAACCTATAAAAGAGAGGTCAAGAAAAATGGGAGACACAACGAGCTAATCCAACATATATTTAATCAAAATTACAGAAAGTAATAATAATAACAGACTGAGGAGAGGAAATAAACATGATGAACAGAGTGGATAATGGTCAAGAATTTTCTAGGATTAATGAGCTCAGATGCAGGAATACCAACAAATCTCAGATAGGATAAATTACCACGTGTAGACACACAAGTAGAAAAACTGGAGAAGACCAAAATGAGAAAATAGTTGTTTAGAAAAAGCAGAGAGAGAAGATGGATTATGAACAAAATATTGATCTCTGGACTAACAGTTGACCTCTCTACAGACTTCTAGTTCCAGCCAGAAGTCTCTAGAGAAATATCTTCCAAGTGCTGAAAGTTTTTTTTAAGCGGAGAATTATATAACAGCCCCAAAACAAGCAGCCTTTGAAAACCCTATGAGAGTTGCTGAGTTGGACCTGACTCAACGGCATCTAACAAGTATAGCAAAATCATATACACGGTGAAGACATCATTGAAAAAAGCCAAATTAAAAACACTTTCAGAAAAGAGGCCTACCACCAGCAGGAGCACCTAGAGATATATTTTAGGAAGAATATATTTTAAGAAATATATGCTTCAGGAAGATGCTGTAAAGAAAGTCTGAAGCATATAAAGAAATAGGGCCCAAAGGGAAATAATTGGCGAGGGCTGGCATAGAGTTTCAACACTCCGGATAATGCTTGATTTCTCTCTACAGGTATTTCATATGTGCACTAAATCCTTCACAGTTTTGAAAATAGATGAAAATCATCAGATGGTCCCTGTGGAAAAAATATTTTGGCATAAAAGAAAGAAGATCATATCCAGTGGAAATTAAATCACTGGAAGTAGTTTAGGAAAAGAATAGAAAGAAACCCTTAGGCAACTGTTTGGACAAAATGTGTTAGGCTACTGTTTCCACAAAAGTACTTAAAAAGTGTTGTTCTTTCTATGAGAATACTTTTATGAGTATCACTCACAAAGAACAGAAGATGACTGGATGCCATGGAAAAGTAAACAGTAGGAAGCAATGACAGACGGGTAGAGAACCACTGACTGACAGAGTATCAATAGCAGAATGGTCCCTGTTGAAAAACTGATGCAGAAAATTGCATCCATGAGTTGACAAAAATTTTCAAAGTTCTCTTAGAGTAAGGAATAAAATAATAAGGAAAAGAAGATGTCAAAAAAGACAATAAATATGACAAATAGAGAATGGAGATATAATTAGGAAGGCTAGAGATAGTGGTGAGGACGAAGCCAGAGCCTTCCCAACATCTTTACTGAGCACCTCCTATTTGTAGGCTCTAGGCTAACCAAGCACATGTCACACCACTTACTCCTACACTAACGTCTGAGGTTAGCATTCTCTCCTGAACTATACAAGAGGATGCTAAACTCTGAAGAAACTGCCTAATGACAATCACATAGTTGGGATCTCAGCCTAGGTTTTTCTGATTCCAATGTTTGAACAGTTCATCTTTTTCAATCATAAAATGAAGAAAGGTAAACATTAAGCTAACTTAATCTGCAGAAGTCATTTTGATTTCATAAGACAAAATATTAATATGGGTAAAATGTGGAAACTTTATACCTCAAATAATATGATATAGAAATATATATGTCTCATTATGTATAGATCTAAGAAGAAAATGGATAAAGATAACAATATAAATGAGTGTGAATGCAGACCTCAGAAAAAGTATAGAATTGTTCAAAATTTCAAAAGAATAAGAGACAAAGTCAAGGACATTTACAACAAAATTGTATATACAGTTAAGCATTAGAATATATATGGTTGAAATATTTCAAAGGAGAAAATGTATTATAACATTTATATCAACAAGAAGTTCACTTATAAGGTAATCTCAGTTATACTTTAGACATGTAATAACCAAATCCTTCAGAGAAAAATATTTTATTAAATGAGAATATGTTTAGTTCTTTCATATAAATAATATTTGTCTAATTAACGGCCAAACATGCACTTAAGGTTAAAATAGAGGATCATTACCAATAAAATCAAGAAGCAAGGCAACAATATTTATCTAAAATTATTCTGGAAGTATAGCTAATTTATAATTATTAAGAAAGTATTTAGAAATATAGTTTATACAGATGGTATGATTATCCATTGGAAAAAAGAAATAACCTCTTATTTTATTAATTATAATGTTTTACATTTCTACATATTGTCATAGTAATGAGTGGTTTCATATAGCATTATAGAGGGTGATAATATTTTTTAAAAGTTTAACATTCAGATGCTTGTGATTGTTAACTAGTAGAACTTTATCCTAGGAATAGCCTCATGTAGGCAAAAACACGTACCTACAAAAATGATTACTATGATCCTGAATATATAATATTACAAAGTTGTGTTATTTCTCTAAATATCCAGCTAAAGAATGTTTGATTAGAATGTACTACATATTCATTAAATTTAGATTTTGAAAGGCATCGAGTACTGTAGAATGCTAATACGTTAAGTAGGAGGGGTGTGTATTATTTTTATGCTCTGAAAAGTATAATTTGAAATTTAATTTTAAAAGAATCTTTATACAGAACATGATCACTACAAAGGAAAAGATTAATTCTACACTTAACATTCATTGGCTTTTAGTGCTGAGGTTACAAGTTATCTTTATGGTCTTTATGTATTTCTATGTTCAACTCAAACAAGGAGGTGGAGAAAGGGAGGGAGGAGAAGGAAGGGGCAGAAAGAATGATGTCCTACATCAAAGGTATACTTGATCATGATGAGTATCATGAGAAAAAAATAGTGTGTGAATCAGACCAGGCTACTGGGTAATAGAAGAAGAGAGAAAGAAGGAACGTGTTGGTTCCTTGGGACCCATATAGGCTCTCCTCAGGGAAACTGGTGCCTTGATAAAATACCATTGTTATTTGACTAGGTTATTTAGAAGCAGGACATGTGTTATAAGAAAGATCCTGAGGCTAATGACCATTCACATCATGTAACAAAATCGTGTACCAATTAACGGGACCATGTTATATATATCTGGCCTCACAACCAGATAGCTGCCCTCTCCTGAAAACAGCTTGGTTCACACCGATGAAAACTTTATCATGTTGGTTGTTTTAAGTCAATTCTAGTAACATCATATGCTGCCATCACTTTCTAAATGTGGAAACTACCAATATAGAACAGACACATCAGGATCACACAGAGACTAAATGGTGAATCCAGTACTGAATCCAGCCCTGATATCACAAATACCTACCTCAGTGGGTCTGCATCCGTGAGATAAGTTTATGTGACTCAAGGTACTTGTTTAAACAGATTAGACTCTTTGAGCCTTTAATTACAGGTTGCTTTTTTCCCAATGTTTGAGACCCTGAGAATAAGCACATATCTCAGTGAAAGGGACTGGGATTTAACTCAGTTGGTAGAGTGCTGCTCTGCAGTCTCTGAGGTCCTGGGTTCCATTCCCAGCGCTGCAAAAATGGGAGAAGGACTTGGCAATCCACTCCTGAGGCAATCCCGAAACAATCAGCCTTTGAAAGCCCTATGAGGGTCTCTATGAGTGGGACAGGACTCAATGGTACCTAACAACAACAACTGGGTGAAAAGTCCCACTAAACAATCATCTCTCTCTCTCCAAAATCTTGTGTCCCCTGCTGTATGTGCACTAGTTGAGGGTATGTCCATGTACTTACTGCCTATCAAGTGCTGTGAACACATCTCTAATCTGAAAATGAATGACACAAGGTACAGATCTCTCTCTCTCTCTCTCTCTCTCTCTCTCTCTCTCTCTCCATTCCCTACAACCTGTCCCAGCTCTGAGAAAATAGTTTCACTTCTGAAATGCTTGCCATCTCCAAGCCTGCACCACTATCTAAAGGAGGAAACAGATATATTTGCTGAAGTAGGTTGAAAGCAAAGTCACACCAGTACACAAACACACGAGTTCAAGCACTAAGGAATCCTTCTAAAGAAAGGTGAACACAGATGGAAAGTCATCTTTAAAGGGAAACTTCTTAGAACAGCATGGATCTAAGGATTTGGCTTAGTATGTCAAAAAGTAACGAGACAAGGAGCTAGCTTACATTCTATATCAATTGACATTTCACATTTGAAGGGGCAGGAGGAGGAGGCAGCAAAAATAATGGACTCCTTAGAGTAAACACAATTACATAAGATAATAAAGAGAAATGAAACCCAGTAGGTTAGCTAATGGGAAGCTTTTTAAACAACAGCCTAAGAAGTTAATCTGATTTTATGGGCAACTCCCATAAGGTTCAGCTATGATTGGCATGCAATATTAAAACTGACCTTTGAACTTTGCTTTTCCCTTTAAGTCAAAATAGCTCTTTATTGCTGATTTCTTTCTATGTTTATTTTTAAAAGCTACCAAATATAGTCTATGTCTGCTGATTACTTTAGACTTTTGTGAAAACTTTAGATACAGACATCGATTTTTGATTCCTATGCTTAGAGTACCTAAAAGTACATAGGGGGCTAGGGTTTAGCTCAGTTGATAGAGTCCTGCTCTGCACTCCCTGAGGACCGGGGTTCAATCCTCAGGATCGCAAAATGGGAGAAGGACGTGGCAATCTCGAAACAATCAGCCATTGAAAACCCTATGAGGGTTGCTATGAGCCAGACCAGACTTGATAGCACCTAACAACAACAACAAAAGTACATCATTTATAAACCTGAATGTTCCATTCATATGCAGAAAAGAAAATTGTCCATTTGCCAATTATTTTGAAGTAATATCACAAGATCATCTTAATTGATAAGAAATTATATGAAAATCTGTGCATGAGTTTTGACATAAGTAGAGCTAAGGAAATGGTACTTAATGCTATGTTTCATACACACATTCATTGATTTATCCAATAACTCAATAAAAGTTCGTTGAATGTCAGTACATATATATGATACTGTGATGGGAGAATTCCAAAGGAAAGAGTAAAGAACAATGGGGTCCTCTAGCAATATGTTCTTTGTCACATTATCCAAACCCTATTTTTGCCACAAGTAAGTTGAAGATAACAATCCCTATTATGCCTTCCAATTTTAGGATTAATGATGAAGCTCTGAAGCCATCACATGGGGGTAAATGTGTAGTAATTGCTAATAACACGAATTGATCCTCAACAAGCTCACAGTATATTAGGAAACATCAGGCTTTGCAGATAGAGGTTTGTTCAAATATTGGGTTCACAATCTAATTGTTGTATGATCCCAGACAAGTGTATTTTTGATCCTCAGTTTCTAAATTAATGAAGCATCCATTTAGTCTGGATAGGTTTAAAAATAAGCCCATAATAGAGTGGTTCACAATTCATTTTCCATGTTGCATCATGCCAGTATATAAAAACAACATCTACCTCAGAGGATCTGCATCTGCGAGATAAGTTTGCATGACTCATGTTACTGTTGTTGTTAGGTGCCATCGAGTTGGTATCCTACTCATAGCGACCCTCATAGGGTTTTCAATGGCTGTTTCGGGATTGCTTTGGGAGTGGATTGCCAGGCCCTTCTCCCATTTTTGTGGTGCTGGGAATTGAACTCGGGCCCTCAGAGACTGCAGCGCAGTGCTCTACCAACTGAGCCAAATGGCATGACTCATAGTAATTGCTTAAATAAATGAGACTCTTTGAGCCTGTAACTACAGAATTCTTTTTCTCTCAAAGTCTGAGTATATAAGAATGAACATCTGAGGTGAAAATCTCCACTCTTCAATCATTGAAAAAGCTATGCAACTATAATGTTGTGATATTACTGGAAAGTATTACAGCAAATCTTTTTATGTATGGTTATCGAAATATTACTATTTGCAGTTATGTTAAACCTACAAATAGCAATCACAAAAGATGGTAAACTTCTTTATAGTAGCAATTAGGTCAGATATTGTCCCTTTGGAAAGGAAGATTTATTTATGCCTTATACTACCTTGGTAACAACAACATACTACTTCTGCTCATCCTGTGGGATAGTATACTCTGAGTGTATAGTTAATGATAAAGTAACACCAGTGAAACAATGGGCTGGGGTTTAGCTCAGTTGGTAGAGCGCTGCTCTCCATGTCTGAGGCCCTAGGTTTGATCCCCAGCACCACAAAAATGAGAGAAGGATCTGGCAGCCCACTCCCAATATATTCCTGAAACAATCAGCTATTGAAAACTCTATGGATAGCAATGAAGCACTGACATAGTGCGGGGCACAGCAGTGGTCAGGGAGTGTTTCATTTTGTTGAACATAGGGTTGCTATGAGTTGGATTTAACTTGACAGCACCTAACAACAACAAAAAGTGAAAGCATGGTTTGATAACAGTAGGGGCTGTCAGAAACCTATTTCTAATGCACACACCTTTGTCTTCTAACTTTAGATATAAATAAAAACAAATGTAGATTATAAAGAGAAGACCTCCGTGTGTGTGTGTGTGTACATGTGTGGTGAAATGTGCAAAGGAAACAGCAACATTTCCAACACAACTTAGATGCCCAAGTTTAATTATTTATGGTAAAATTATTTTCAAATACCATGCATGGCTATTTCCAACACTTTTTCTATTTCCATTATGTTTGAAAAGAAAAGTCAACTTTGTAAACATAAGATTTTCTTTTATATGCTCAATAATCTCATTTTTTATTCATGTTCCAAGTAAAATAAAAATGTCACCTCTCCAGTTTGAAAGCATTCTTCAGGGAAATAGCTGCTCATTGTTTGTGCACATTTCTGATATTTTGCAACAATAGCAAACCTTTAAATGCTTTTGTGGGGAAGATAGCATATTTTCTGTGTTGTTTGGATGAGAACTCAAATACTACATTACACCCACCTCAAAACTGCTTTGCTGTTTCAGCTGCTTGAGAGTGCCTGCCTCTTTTAAAAATTATTTTAATTCATACATTCTTAATTGACTAATTCAATATTACACTGGACCAATTCTGATCTTTACTGGCTTTTCTCATCTTATTTACTTAATTTTTATTATATTAAATTAAGTTAATTAATTTGGATTTTGAGACAGAGTCTCCTTCTGTAGGCCATGCCGGCCCGGAAGCCATGATCTTCCTCCATCAGCCTCCTGCATGAGGGATAACAGGCGTGTGCCACCACATCTGGCTTCAGCTTGTATTTTCAATTAATGCATATAAATCAAATGTATTAATGGGGTAACATGTGTGTTTCAATGTATGTAAACATTGTCTGCCTGCAGCCGTAGCCCTGCAGCATCCAATCCTCTCAGATCTCAGAAGCTAAGCAGGGTTGAGCCTGGTTAGTACTTGGATAGGAGACCGCCTGGGAACACCAGGTGCTGTAGGCTTGGAAGAAGGACCCAGCATCCCACTCCCAAAAATCAATCCACCATTGAAAACCCTATGAACTACAGAGAAACACTGACAATAGTTGCCAAGATCATTTTGTCCTTCACTTTGTTGATGTGGTTCTTCATATTTATTGATTTGCATATATTGGTCCTTCCCATGTCCTTACATCCCTGGGATGAATCCCTGGGAAGATGATCATGGTGAATAATGTTTTTAATATGCTGTTGTATATTAAGTTGCCAGTGTTTTGTTAAGTGTTTTTGTACATATGTTCATCAAGGATATTGGCCTATAGAGTGTGTGTGTGTATGTGTGTGTGTGTATCTTTCTTGGTTTTGGAACTCAGGGTGAGGCTGGCTTTGTAGAATGAATTTGGAAGAATTCCTTCCTCTCTGAGTTTTTGAATAATTCCAGAACAATTCCTGTTAGCTCTTTAAATCAGAAATCAGGAGTGGAACCGTCTGATCCTAGGCATTTCTTTGATGGGAGACTTTTTATTACAGGTAATTCATCTACTTGAGTGTTCTATTTCTTCATTATTCAGTCCCAGGAAGGTGGATATATTTAGGAATTCATCCATGTCATATAGAGCATCAAGTCTGTTAGCATATACCAGGAGTCCCAAAAATGTGTGCACAAAAAATGTATACACATTTTAGGAGATATTATTTATGTATTACTTTTTGAAGTTGAATTAAGTTACCATAGCAATGTGTAAAATAATGATTGCTCAAAATATTTGTTTCTTGTTATTGATAGGTGCCATCAAATCGGGTCCAACTCATAACAACCCTGTGTACAACAGAATGAAACACTACTTGACACTGTGTCGTGCCTGGTACTATGTCAGTGATTCTCCGCTATGCATAGAGTTTTCGGTGGCTGAATGTTTTGGGATTGTTTCAGGACTGGGCTTCCAGGTCCTTCTCCCTTTTTTGTGGTGCTGGGTATTGAACCCAGGCTTCAGACACACACAGCAGCACCCTACCAGCTGAGCTACACCTTAGCCCCACTCAAATTACGGTGTTAATCAAATGAGTGCTACCACCACCATCGACAGGCAGGACAGTAAAAGAAAATGGCAGAAGCACAGTTGTTGGAGGAGAGCAAGACAATATGGAAGTGGCATTTTGTGAGAATGTTGCAAAAGTACAGCAATGACGGTGTCGGTATGCAACAGCACCTCCCACATGACTAACAATTGCACACATTCGTGGTAAGTTTAAGATGCAGATCTGGGCGAGGTGACGTACATCTGTAACACCACCAAAACAGGAGACTGAGGCAGGAGGACTGTGAGTTCGAGGCCTGTGCAACTTAGAGAGATCCTGACTCAAAATAAGAAACAAAACATGGGCTGTGGGTGCAGCCCAGTGGTAGAGCAAGTGGAAAGTATGTGTGATGCCCTGAGTTCAGCCCCCAAGTACTGCAAATAATTATTTGATTATTATGACTCTTCTCCCTCAATTAACATTAATAAGAGAGCTTGCTCCAGAAGAAAGTAGTGGGTCTTCAATGGCACCTTGGAGTATATTTTCTGCAATATAAAATCTATTAAAGATTAATGGGTATTCTACTATAAAATGGTTCTTAGATCAGTAAGTTTGAGAAGCAAGTTGAGCAATATTTTGCAGGAATCTTTTATGGCAGGATACCTCAGAACTTTTAATATGTTGGTAGTCATTTTGAACCTTAAAGGGAAACAGTTTATATTTTGATGAAATCTAGTTATATCCCTTATTTTCTTTCATGGTTAATACTGTTTGTGTCCTGTCTAAGAAATCTTTGCCTATCTCAAAGTTGTGAAGATTTTTCTCCTATGCTTTCATTTTTAGAAGTTTTATTTTTCCACTTTTACTTTGGGGTCTATGAATCAATTTTAGTGAAATTTTATGAATGGTGTGAGAGGAATAGAAAATATTTTTTACTAAAACAGTTGTTTTTACATCATTTGTTGAAAAGATTATCTATCTTTTCACTCTCTTACTTAGGTACAATTGTCAAAATCAGTTGGCCATGTACACGTGGATTTACTTTTGTAGAGTCTCTATTGTGTTCTGTATTATTCAGGGATCTCCAGAAGAATAGAATATATATCATATAGAACTCATAAGCCTACAGCTGTACCACTGTGGTGTCCCATCCCGTCAGATCATGGAAGCTAAGCAGGGTCGGGCCTGGTTAGTACTTGGATGGGAGACTGCCTGGGAACACCAGGTGCTGTAGGCTTGGGAGAAGGCCCCCATGATCCACTTCCAAAAAACAATCAGCCATTGAAACCCTGTGAATAACAGAGAAGCATGACAATAGTGTTTTTCCTGTTGTACATATGGTTGCTATGAGGTGGACACCGACTCGACAGCACCTAACAACAACCATAGATAATATATATATGTCATATATACATATATATATATATATATATATATACGTATATATATATATATATATATATATATAGAGAGAGAGAGAGAGAGAGAGAGAGAGAACTGAGCAGCAGATCATTCCTTGAAGCCAGGAACCCCAGTGATCTTCATGTAATGCTGAGGCCTGGAAGCTCCCTGGGGAGTCACTGGTGTTGAGCCCATGTTGAAAGGTAAAAGGAACTAGAATTTCATGACCATAGGCAATAGCAACAGCAAACAGGCACACATGCTCTGGAAGGATGGAGCCTGTGCACCTGGCTGACTTTTTCCTTATTTCACTTACTCCATCCAGGATCCCAGCCTACTGCACGACCTCTGCCACATTCAGGACAGGGCTTTCCCATTTGGTGACTGACTTTCCAGTCTTCTCTGTAAGCATCCTTGCAGACACATCTAGAGGTGTGCATCACTAGTATTAGGTATTGCTCAATCTAGCCAAGTTGACAAGTAAGACTCATAATCACATTGCGTTGATTTATTACATCGATTATTATAGCTGTATACCAAGTCTTGTATCTGGTGGTACAGGCCCTCCAACTTTGTTCTTCTTCCAAAGCATTTTGCCTATGCTATGTCCTTTGCTTCTACATCCATACAACCTTGGCATCTGACCCTGTCAGATCTCCAAAGTTAAGCAGAGTCACCCTTGTTTGTCCTTGGAAGGGAGATCACTTGGGAATACCAGGGGCTGCAGGCTTGGGAGAAGGATTGGAAAGCCCACTCTGGAAACAATCAGCCTTTGAAAACCCTATGAATAGCATAGAAGCACTGACACAGTGCCAGGCATGTCACACTGTCGAGGAGTGTTTTGTCTATTGCACAAAGTGTTGCTATGAGTCTGGTCCAACTTGACGGCACCTAACAACAAATAACAACCTGTATTTACATGTAGAATTTATGTTTATAAATTTATTTTGTGTCCTATGACCTTGCTGAAGTATAATTCTAGGAATTTTTTTGAGGAACTTACAGCCTACCAAATAAGGAGTTAACCTAGTTTTTCTCAGTCTTTATAAGTTTTTGTTTTTTAAACTATTTCATTGCATTGCCTAGGACATCTACTACCAGTTGAATAGGAGAGATAAGAGGACAAAACTTAAAGTTGACTTTAGGAATAAAGCATTCATCTTTCATTTTTATTATCAGATTGAGAGAGTTTTTTCTATTTCTCAGTTTTATCAAGCTGAATGTTGAGTTTTTTCAAATGATTTTCTCATTTATTCCATTAATATTTTGAATTTTCTTAATTAGCTTTCAAGTGTTAAATCAGCCTTGCATTTTATGAATGATCCTTATGAGTTCCTGTTTTATTTTAAATACATCATTGGATTAGATTTGCAAATATTTTGTCAAGAATTTTTGTGCAATGGTCAAAAGAGACACTCATCTATGTACTTCTTTTTATGTAATGTGTTCATTTGGTCTTGGAAGGACAACTTTGACCTCATAAAATAGGTTGGGAAGTTTATACTTTTCTCATATTTTCTTAAAGGCATTGTGTAAGATTGGTAATTAAAAAAAATTATTTAATAGAATTTTTCAATAAAGCCCTCAGAGCTTGTGGGAAGGATTTTAACTATGAATTTAATATCTACAAAAGATATAGATAAATTGGGACATTCTATTTTTTAAACAGTGCTGTGGATAGAACCTATGTTGTTAGGTGCTGTCCTGTTGGGTCCAACTCATAGTGACCCTATGTACAACAGAATGAAATGTGCCCCAACACTGCCATGCACATGACTTTTTTTTTTTTTTTTTAATGTTTGAGCTCATTGTTGGAGCCACTGTGTTTCTTTGCATTTTGAGTCATGCCACATCAGAAAAAGGAGGTCCCAGGGAGTTTACTCTATTCCCATCATTAGACTCTATTGGAGGAAGCAGCTCTTCCCCAGTTGGCTCTTGGATGCTTTTCAGCCTGGGGGGGCTCATTTCCTGGCACTATATCTGACAATGATTCTCTGCTATTCATAGGGTTTTCAATGGCTCATTGTTTCTGGAGTGGGCTGCCAGGTCCTTCTCCCTTGTCTGTCTTAGTCTGGAAGCTCATCTGAAACCTGTCCACCATGAGTGGTCCTGCTGGTATCTGAGATACTGGTGGCATAGCTTTCACCATCACAACAACACACAAACCCCTACATCAACGAGCTCACAGACACATGAGGAGACAGAACTCAGGGCCTTGTAAATGCCAGGAAGGAAACCTACACTGAGCTATATCCCTAGTCTCTATTTCTTTTTGTATCAACTTTCATAATTTGTGGCTTTCAAGGAGATTGATCCTTTCTTCTAGATTGTTAAACTTATTGCCATAAAATTTGTTTTAGCTTCCCTTTTGTTTAGTACCCTTCAATACCCTTACTGGTCATATGTATTTTCTGGTAACATTTTTTTCTTGATTAATACAGGTAGAAATTAATGAGTTTTATTGTTTTTTTTCCCAGCAAGTATCTTATTTTCATTGACCTTTCTCTTTCATTTCAATTCTTATTTTTATTGTTTTTTTCTTTGTATTTATGTGTGTTTTCCTCTTTTTATCTTGTTTCTTAAGTTGAAGCTTATTCTATGATTTTACATTTTTATTTGTAATATAATTACTTGCAAGTATCAATTTCTAAGAAGTATGTTTGCTGCATCATTCAAAATTGGTATGTTATTATCATTATTTTCATGGCATTTGGGGATTGAACCCAGGGTTTGCACATACTTTGCAAGTGCTCTACCACTAGGCTGCACCCCTCAGCCCACTTTTTATTTTTTACCTTGAGACAGGGTCTTGCTAAATTATGGAGGCTGCTTCCTGCCTTCAACCTGCAATCCTCTAGCCTCTACCTCCTGAGTTGTTGGGATTAAAGCCTTCTATTGGTATAGTTGATATAGGTCAGAGTGCTTCTGAAACCTGATTTTGATAAATATTTTGAAGAAAGGTTAAAAACTGAAGAGTGATTGTAGGAGTAAATACACATATAAAGCAAATAATAAAGCTATGTAAATGATCAAATTATTTCATGATATTTCATGATATTACATGTAAATATTACATTTGCATGAATATTATTTCATATTATATACATATATGCATGTTATTTTCTTAAATGTGTATACATACATAACATGTAATATGTTCTAAGTGTATATATCTGCATATATACATATCTTGAAGTTCTCAGGTTTTGGTTTTAGCAAAAATTTTAAATTATGAAATGATGAAATTATTTTTGACAAAATAAATTCCACAAACTTTCATTGAGGGCCTACTATTTGCTGGGGCTGGGGTTTAGCTCAGTTGGTAGAATGCTGCTACACACCCTCTGAAGACACAAATTTAATTCCCCAGCATTGCAAAAATAGGAGAAGGATATGGCAATTCACTCCGGAAGCAATCCAGAAAAATAATCAGTCATTGAAATCCCTAGGAAGGTTGGACCGAACTCAATGACACCTAACAACACAACACTATTTGCTAGCCATAGGGCAGAAACCAACATCAGTTTAGTTTTTTTGATAGACATATAATTAGTATTGACTTTAACTGACATCCGTTTGTTAAAGTTATTATTTCCTGTGAAAAATGAATACCTTTAAATCATAGTACCATTTTAAGATACAAGTACTTGCCATGTGTCAGCAAGTATATGTGATAAAAAAGGAAAAGCTCTTTTTACATTGTCATTGAAATAAATGCCAACAAGATGCATTCATACTATATACATGTATAGTACACTTTCATTATAGACCTAAGTCGAATAAGTAATGTTTTTGAACTAGATTTTGATTGATAAGACCAATACTAAAAGACTGCTCAAGTTCATACCGTTAGCTCAAGAATTCACATCTTTATTTGAACCCTTTCTCTCTCTTACTATCAATGCATTTAAGATTACATGTACTTTAAAATACATTAAGAATTAAGTATGTTGTTATTTTAACTGATCTTCAGTTTGCAACCATGCCTGAGTGAGGCAGGATAGAAAGTCGGGAAATTTGGGGGACCTGGGAAGGAAAGAGTTTGTCAACCTGGGATGTGGTCCGAGTCTTATCAGCAGAGAATTCCAGAACAACCAGAAAAGAAGGGTTGCCAGGGGAGCCACAGGAACCAAAGCTTCCCTGAGAACCTCACCAGATCAGACCATGGCGTATAACTAAGGTAACAGACCTAGGTAACTTCCAAGTTAAGTGACTTAGGTGATCTTCTCTGATGAGATGTAGTAGGAATTTCCTTGACTGTCCCAATCCAGGCATTTTCAAATGCTCCTTTTCCAATCTATAAACCTATACCACACGCCTGCTGGGCCCCTGTTGAGCAGTGTACTTCAACAGCCCCAAATCATACAAATAGCCTTTGTGAAAACACCGAAAGGTGCCTCTCTCTCTAGACACCCCACTGTCCCTTTCCTGTACCTAATAAACCTCAAACTGCTTCACCTTCTTACTGACTCATCCTAAAATTATGTTTTTGCAACACAGCTAAGGATCTGGCATCATCCTTGCATGGATAACCCAAGAAGGGCAGGGAGTACTATTGGGTGCAGCACCTCTAAACTCCCTGACATGAGAACTTGGATGTACTCAGATACTGCTGTGAAACACAATCATCCAACTCTATTAGGAACCAGCTAGAACTTGCCACATAATAGCTTTGCTGTTTCAAACCTGTAACAATGCTTTTGGCTGTCACTTCATTCAAATAGCCTGTGCTTGTAACTATCTGAATAAAGCATCAGACCATCTATAGCCATACCATGCTGGCGTCTGATCCCATCTGATCTCGGAAGCTAAGCAGGGTCAGGCCTGGTTAGTCCCAGGATAGGAGACCACAGCCTGGGAATACTGGGTATTGCAGACTTAGGAGAAGGACCTGGCAGTCCACTCCTAAAACAATCAGCCATTGGAAACTCTATGAATAGCAGAGAAGCCCTGACATAGTGCTGGGCATGGTTTAGTGATGCCTAGTGTTTCCTTCTGTTGTACATAGGTTCGTTATGAGTCGGACCTGACTCATGACATCTAACAGTGTTGTCATTTGGTCTCCAAAAACCAGGTGGACTCATAAGATGAGAGAATCACAATGAAGGACTCCACCCTCCCAGGAATTAAGAGTGCTGCCTAGAGGGCTATGTCTCCTTTTATTAAGGTTAAACAAAGCTCAGGGTCAGGTTAAAGGACAACATCCAAAAGCATAAGATAAGTTTAAAGCATAACATAGGAACAGAGCTAACATAAAGAACAAGGTAGGTGGGTAACGTAAGATTCAGCATATACTGATTGTTATAATCGTAATACTAGGAGGCAGATCTGCAAAGACTCCAAGTGACAAGGAACAGGAGGCCCCCAAGAGTTTGCCTTCAGGGTCCCTGATAATTCCAGGAACTCTGTCTTCAGATCCCCTCAGATTAAAATCTCTGCCTCAAGTCACAAAGAGCTCTGCAATTGCATTTATTTAGGTATACACCTATAACATAACAACGGCAACAACATGATTGTAACAGGGCTGTAATCCCCCGCACAGTGGCATTACAGAAACAATGAGATCAGGAAGCAGAAATTCAAGGCAAATCCTGACTTTCCTCCCTGGTGGTGGCTAAAATGACCCTGAAGCAGGCAAAATGGTACTGAGAGATCCTACCTGAAAGCCAAGGGCTTCTTTCCTCCTGAGCCCTTTGTTTTAGGATCAGTGGAGTGAGTGTCAATTTAGAGGCAGCAGTGGGTCGAGGTCTTCTCAAGCCAGACTTCTGAGCTCAAAGCTTTCCTGGATCAGTCAATTGCTAAGTTGAAAAATATGTCTACCCAATCATTGCAAAATAAAATAAAATAAAATAAAAATAAAAAAGGAAGAAGAAGAAGAAACACAACACAACACAACACAAACAAACAAAAAACAAATAAAAAAGAAAAAAAATCTCTCCAGGCCTTAGTTTCTCCAGTTGTAAAATGGAAATAATAAGTCTGTATCTCAGAGCATTGCCGTAAGCATTTAATGAATTAATATTTGTGCTTCCAATGTACACATATGTCCACATCACAGTGTGTCCCTTAAATGCATACAATCAAAATTAAAGTAATAACATTTTTGTGCTTAAAATTGCACTAAGGACACAGTCTAAGAACTACAGCAGGAATAGCAAATGTAACTGAACCCCTGAAGAGGTGGCAACTCTGCAAACACTTGAAAACGGAAGTAGTCTTTAGAAGCAAGTGTCTGCATCTGTTAGAGCACAGAAACGAGGAGGCAGGCGCGGCCTTGAGGTCAGGCTGCGTGTCAAGCCCACTACCTAAACTGACACTTGAAGAATCTCAGGCACGCCATTTTTCAAAGACCACAAGATCAACTTGTTCTTGGCTTGCAGCTCAATCTCAGGAGGACTATAAATGAGGCAACATCCATGGACTTTGAACACTAAATCAAATGAGCTAACATTTAACTTCTCCCACATGGTTTCCAATGCTATAGAAAACCTGAGTCACTTATTTCAAAGATAGCTGTTCAATGGGTAAAGATTGCCTTTGAAACAAACCCACATATTAAAAGTTTATTAAAATATGATTTATCATTCACGCTTGAATTGAAGAGATGATTATTATGGTCACTGCTGTGAGGTTTAGTTAATTTTTACTTCTTCCCCCATTATAACTTTATTATTTATCTTTAGGCAGTTTCAGATTATTTCATCAATCTTAGTTTTGCTTTTAATTTATGCAATGGAATTCATTTGTTTACTGGTGTGAATAATTTTCAGGATCTTGCCAAAGAGCCTGTGGCAACTGAAAATACAAGTTCCCTGCGACTTTCTTATTTGAGTGTAATGCAACAAGAACAAATTATGCTGCAAATCCAACTGCAGTGAGCTGCAGGCACTAATAAATAATTCAAAAAGTCTCTTTTTTGTCTGTAATTAAGAAAATTTGACCTACCTATTTGGGAGGCAAGTACTAAAGCAAAGCATACCCTATGGCTATAATAATTTTCCTCTTCACTTTATTATTATTTATTTTATCTCCCTAATCTGAATAAATGCTTTATGTATCATTCAGCACATTTTGTTCCAGAACCTTACTATATTAAAAGGTGAATCAATAGTTACAGACTAGTTTTATTACTTTTATGTACCCAAGATTGTTCTTTCAAGCTCAGCCTATGAAGGTCCCTCCAGTTTTCATAGTTGTTGTTGTTAGGTGCTGTTGAATTGGTATCTGACTCATAGTGACCCTACATACAACAGGAGAAACATTATTGTCAATGCTTCTCTGCTATTCATAGGGTTTTCAATGGCAGACTGATTTTTGAGAGTGGGCTGCTGGGTCCTTCTCCTAAGCCTACAGTACCTGGTGTTCTCAGGTGGTCTCCCATCCAGGTAGTAACCAGGCCCGACCCTGCTTAGCTTCTGAAATCTGACAGGATGGGATGCCACAGGGCTATGGCTGCAGACAGTTTTCATAAAGCATCATGAGAATTCTTCCAGGAGTTCAGAACACTTAACATGTTGTAGAGGCTGCCCCGTGTTCAATGTGTGTCATTCATGGATACCCCCCTCCTAAGGATGGCCGCCAGCAAGGTCTTGAGCCAGGCATACTGAGCTCTGAATGACAGCAGTTTCCTATAGAGCTTGAACAGAACATGAGGAGCAGAATCTGGGATGTGACGTGTCCTGTGCTGGCAGCCACATGTGGCCCTGTAGGTGATGTTGAGTATGGTGCAGGAAGTGCCTTATTGTGTGGACTTCTGTGTTTTCTACCAGCTACAGAACACACAGAATACACAAGAGGCTGAAGGAGGTGTGAGAGGAATTCACCTTGCAAGATGGTAAGAAGATCTGCAGTGGTCCAGGCTGAGGCTCAGGACGCAGGCCTTCTTGTCCATCCCGAATCTCTTTTCTTCACACATGCACTGGTCCTTTGGTAGCTGCGACATCCCTGAGATGGCATCCACTCCAGCTGCAGGCCTGTTCTCATGACCTATGTGCATTCTGCAAATCACAGCTTCAGCGCATTGCTATGGGAGTTTGGTTGGGTTTGAAATACATTGGCATTATCCCAAGAAAATGCAACATTACCTTGTGATAACAGAAAAGAATGATTCCTTCGTTTCTTTAAATATAATTTCCAATGACAGTCAATTTTTGAGTGGTTATTTAAAAAGCTTTTTTTACATAGTTTTACTAACTTATTTGGGTTTTGACTTAAGTTTGAAGGGATTTTATCAAAATATCTACTGGTTGGTTATTATTTCAAATGTAAAACTTGATACAGGATAAGGTAAATTTTTGCAGTCAAATTTCTCACAAAAATTTCTTTTTTGTTGCGATACTGGGGAGTTAAAGGTAGGGCCTCATACATACTTTGCAAGCGCTCTACAACTGAGCTGCATTCCTACCCCTTTGTTAAATTTTTTATCTTGAAACAAGGTCTCACTAAGTTACACAGGCTGCCTCTGGCCCTGAACCTGCGATTCTCCTGTCTCTGCCTCCTGAGTTGCTGAGATCACAGGCGCGTGCCACTGCATCTAGCTCCATAAAAATAAGTGACTTTATATATAATTTTCATGCACAGTTAATATGTAATCATTTCTAGTAGTTTCCTTTTTATTATATTTATGTAATAGAATGAGAATGAATTTAAAATTTAACTAAACTCCAAGGAGCCTAATCATTTTCTCTGTGTTTTGCTGCTGAGACATTCTGGGGATCGCACACATCTAGGGATTGCTAATGACTCACACATGTGCCAGGTTCTCCAAAGCGCTTTCAAAGCTGGGCATTAGGCCTTTGCTGCTGACTGAGCTACATGCGGCTGACTCAGCCTAAAAAAACTCCCTTACGTCTTCCAAGTGGAAACACTGCAATAAAAATATTTTGGGACCTATCAAAAGGGACCATGTATAAAATTTTACACTCGACTACAAATTAGACTGGAAAGTGATCCAGAAGAAGTTCATTCACTGCCCTTGCCAACTGCCTTGGACAAACTGGTCTCTCAGCCGTCTTCTTCCACATCTCTGTGTATTCAGATAGTAATGGGCCCAAGGGATTAGGAGTCCTCCAGAAAAATCTGTGCAAGGGGTTGGGGGGTAAAGATGGGCCACTCACAGGAGCACAGGGGCCAGAGAAAAAGACTCATCTTCCAGAAGAAAAACTACCTACATATATCCCTATTTCCTGGCTTTTGTTCTGTCTTTTTTAAGTTGTGATGCTGCTATTAGCAAGATAGACTGAGAATTTCTCCCCAATTTTGGCCAAAACTGTAAATAAGTTTATTTTTCCATTTGTGTATCTTAGATGTTTTTTGATTTATTTATTTATTTATTTATCTTCCTCAAAATCAGAGCCAGGCCCCATGGCCTATAGCAAAGCTTCAGAAACTTCCCTCTTCCAGCCTGTGCAGGGGGTGGGGTGGGGTGGGGTAGGGTGGGGGCCACAGGGCCGTCTGGAGCTGCCTCTCCCGCTGTGACATCCTTTTTCCTTCCCTCCAGGCGACCACCACGTGAGGCTCGCAGGCTTTTCTGCCGAGGCTTCCCGCGCGGGGCAGTGGCCGTGGGGCCGCCCGTCTCCCTGGGCGTCTCCGCAGGTGCCCCAGGTCTCAGAGGCCCCGGCGAGGCTGGCGTCCCTTTCGGCTCCGCGCTCAGTGCCCGGCCGGGGTGGAAACTGTCGGCCGCCTGAGCCGCAGCCCAGCGCGGTCACCCCGAGCTCCCGGGTGGGGTAGCTGCACCTCGGCTTCGGCTCTTTCTCTTTCACTTTCTTTTCAGGGGGCGGGTGGCGCTCCCCGGGGGGAGGCGGCGGGGAGGCGCCGTGGCCTCACTCAGCCGGGTCCCCGGGCGCGAGGGAGGCGCAGACCTGGCTGTACGTCCTGGGAGGCGGTGGAGACTGATCGACAGGGCATGGACTCCAAGCCCCGCACCTCTCCCAGCGCCGGCTGCGCTCGCGGGTAGTCGGCACCCGCCCCGCCCCGCCCCGCCCTACGCCCGCAACTTCAGCGTTCAGTTCGCAACTTGCCAGGTTTTTTCCCTGCTGACCGGGTTCCCGCCGTGGGCGTCCCGCCGCCCCTGTTGCCCTGGGCCGAGCGCGGACCGCCGGCCTCCCGTGCGCCCCGCGCGTCTACCCAGCGCGCTGCGCTCTTCCCGCCGCCCACGGCCGGCGCTCCGCAGACTCCGCGAAGGCGTCCGACTGCCCCTTGGGAGAAGGCGCGGCCCCTGGGAGCCGAGTTCTGCACGTGATCAAGCTCACAGAGGTCGAGAAAGGTACCGACCACAGCTCCTTGCTTTCTCCCAGTCCCCTCCAAAACTTCCTGCCGGCCAGTGCCAATGGACACATGCGAACGCCTGGCCCTGTCCCTTTGCAAAATCAGATCAGTCACCTCCTCGTCCGTCCGGAGGGGAGTGTGTGGTGCTGGTAAGCTGCTTCGCCTCCAGGTCTAGGTGTGCAACAGCACCAACTCTGCACTGTCCACCTACTTCTCAGAACAGCAGTGTCTGGAATTCCAGAACAACGTGGGAGAAATGTGGGAAAATTGTATTGAAATAGAATTCTTACTAGAGGGAGCTTTAAATGAAAATCCAGCTAATGTTATTGAGGTTGCAGGTGGCATCAATATACAATTCATTTGAATTTAATTTATGTAGTTCTGCGTATTTAAAATTGTTAACTTCAAAATATGTGCAAAGCAAACAATTCTTTTAAATGATGCTTACAACAGATTCTTAGAATGAGTCAGAAGTTGAAACTGGAAGCAAAGTGGTTGTCACCAACTGTTTTCCATTAGATGTTTGTAAACTACTTTCTAATATTGTGATGCTGGAATGGCCACTCCTTTTAGGTGGTTGTCATCCTCACCTTTTCACAACAGAGGCGATATTTATTCCCTTTGCTGAGTTTCTGCTTTAGGATTAGGGAATAAACAGATTAGGATGGTTAGTGCATCCTGCTATGCAAAGGCTGGCAAAGTGGTCCATTCCACTGAAATCATCAACATACAGTACTCTTTAAAATGTAAACTCCTGTCATTTTTTAAAAGAGCAGTACAGTGGGTGTGGTATATGAAGGGAGGAGGTAAGAAGGAAGAAACATCAGCGAACTCAAGGGACATAAGGCAAAGCAATATCCATTTTTAGTTTTTACAGTGAAGAAAAACCTGAAGTTTTACTTAAAGTTAACAGGGGTCAGAAAGGTCTTAAGGTTTAGCACGATTGTGTCTTAGGGTCCTAGCTTTACATTTCTCTTTCTCTCTTCTCAGAGCTTATGGTCAGACTCAGAAGGGCCTCACCTGCACTGTGATCTGCTTTGCTACATGACAGAGGTGCTAGGTTCACGGTAGGCTCCAGGTCTGTGATAGGTGGGGTTTCCCATAGTTTGGGTGTCACTGCTCTATGTTGATTTAAGGTGGCAACTCTAGAATCTTATGTGAAACTGTGCCTTTCTTTGGAATTTTCCACAAATTGCTGGTGGGTTGAAGAAAAATAATATGATGCTTTTTGTTTTGATCCATGAAATAAATATAGCAACTTCAGCAGCTGTATTGCAAGCCATAGTGCTTGTCAGTGAAATATGTTTATGAACTACTTTGGAGGATGGAGAGAAGCAATAGTTTCAAGTTTATTGAAACAGAGTTTGGAAATTGCAGGTTTTTTGTTGAGTTTTGTTTATAGTAGAATTAGTCTTCTGAAGGTTATTGTAGTTAGGTGCTGTCCGACTCATAGTGACCCTATGTACAACAGAATGAAACACTCCCCTACACTCTGTCATGCCTGGCACCATGTCAGTGCTTCTGTGCTATTTATAGGGTTTTCAATGGCTGATTATCTTTTGGGAGTGGGTTGCCAGGTCCGTCTCTCACGCCTACAGCACCTGGTGTTCCCAGGTGGTCTCCCATCCAAGTACTAACCAGGCCTGACCCTGCTTAGCTTCCTAGATCTGACAGGATCTGATGCCAGGGTGGTATGGCTTCAGGCTGAACTTAGGTAGTAGAGAGGATATTTAATAGCTGAGAAAATTGAGCAATAGAGTAATTAAATAATTTTCCCAGAGTTACCAGGCTGGGAAGTGGAAGAGCGGGGACATCCACCCAGACAGGAGTAAGATTGGTGGTATTTATGAAGGAAGATATTATTCCCATTGAAATATTTCCTACAATTTGACAGTAACAATCACTGTTTCATTTTTGAGGCAAAGTTATAATGATAGAATATTGGTTTTAAACTAAATGCTTGTATGGTACTTGTGTAATTGACGTTAATTATATATTTAAAGATTAGCTGCATAATCAAATAATATTCTCATGAAAATCTCTCTGTATTTTTATCCCTTGGAAAACTTTCTTTTATGTTTCCTGAATGAAAACATTTGTCTAATTTGCCTTAGTTGCAGCTGATCAAGATTGATTAGTAGTAGGAAAATTTGGATTGATTGATCTATCTCTCTATATCTATCTATCTATCTATCTCTCTATATCTATCTATCTATCTATCTGTCTGTCTGTCTGTCTGTCTATCTATCTGTCTATCTGCCTGTAGCTGTAGCACTGTGGTGTCCTATCTTGTCAGATCTCAGAAGCTTAAGCAGGGTCAGCCCTGGTTAGTACTTGGATGGGAGACCACCTGGGGACACCAGGTTCTGCAGGCTTGGGAGAAGGACCCAGCAACCCACTCCCAAAAAACAATCAGCCATTGAAAACCCTGTGAATAGCAGAGAAACACTGACAATAGTGTTTGCTTGTTGTACGTAGGGTCGCTATGAGTCGGACACTGACTCAACAGCACCTGACAAAAACAGTCTATCCATCTATCTAATCTATTCAGTTATCTAAGTACAAGGCTAGGATTCATGGAAGGATCGGAGTGGAAGACTTTCCTATTGTAGAACAACTGGGAATGGTATAGTTAAGTATTTGGGAATCTTTGTCAGAAGGTTTTATGGCAGTAAGGTTGATAAGAAGCCAACTTCTTCCTTTGGCTCAACATCAGGTCTTAGATTTCCTTACCCAGTGATTATGGAGACTGCATGAGACTTTAGAGATTGAACTTGCTTAAATGCTTCCTGCTATTCTTCTGAATTGGTTGGATGGAAAATTCAATAAGCGTGTTGACAGGAAATTTGTGGGTTTAGTGAATAGTAGAATAGAATTAATAATAATTTGATGGTGAGTTTCACTAATTAACTACTAGCAAGGGTGTGTATGTATTTACATACATATGCCTATATGTATATATTCTGTATGTTTGCAGCTGTGGACAGTTACAGCTTTTTTTTTTTTACTGTTTTTCTGGACTATTCTAAAGGGGAGAAGGGGAAGCTAGGAAATCTTGATGGAGACACCAAAGTACAAATTATTGTTATAAACAGTATCATTCCAAAAAGAACCTAGTATGAATCTGGAAGTTACAAAACGGATTTCTCTGCTGTGTTTCAGGCATGAGGCTAGTAATTTGTGCTCATGGCCTTACTGAATTCTAATTGCCATCTCACTTTTACCTCCATTGTACAAAAAATGTCAAAATAAAATGAAAATACCAGTGGTACTGAAATGCAGAGTTTCACTTGGATTAGGATCTGGCGGGTAGCACACTGCTGAGATTCATTTGACTCTAAAGTTAATGCTGTCATTTGGAGTTTTGGACATCATGTTGTGTTTTGAAGGCAAAATCAGGTATTCAATGTAATGAAAAAGAAAATGCCCATTTCCTTACCATGAAACAGACACTGACTATTATTTGAGGTGATCTAATGCTTCTTATTACTTTGCTTTATGTTAAACAGTGCTATCTTTAAACATTATTTAGTGCTGGAATCAAAAATGGGAAGTAGCTCCTTATTTTCACTTTAGTTCAAATATGTTACTTGTCCACATTTTACTCCTAGAGGCAGGGTATTTATATACATATATTTCCAGTGTTTTACTCTACTGCAGGTGGTGGTTGTTGTTAGGTGCTGTGTGTGTGGGGGGGAGGGATCTGACTCATTGCGACCCTATGTCCAACAGGCAAAACAGTATTTTTACTGCTTCTCTGCTACTCATAGGGCTTTCAATGTTGGATTGATTTTTGGAGTGGGTTGTTGGATCCTTCTCCCAAGCCGACAGCACCTGGTTTTCCCAGGCGGTCTCCCATCCAAGGACTAACGAGGTTGACCCTGCTTAGCTTCCATGATCTGACGGGATCAGATGCCACAGTGGTATGGCTGCAGGTGGAGGACTATAAATAAACCATATATACACATGTCTCAGTGTAATGCACAGTTGTGTTTTTCTCTGAGTGTTTGGTTCTTCTAAGTCCTGACACATCATAGACCAGATCCCTAGAGTGATAGAAACTATATTGCTTAAGGAAGGAATTGAAACTGAAAACAGTCCCAGAACAAGAAAATATGATGGTCATAGGTTGATGGGATGAAGGAGGAGTTCTGCTGCTGTGATACACAAAAGGATCCCAGGAAGTGTCCTGGATCTCTGACAACACTGAACGATGCTTCTGCTGCAGAGGCGTCTTGCTCATGGGCTTCCTAGTTGAAATTTGGGGAATAAAGTAGCCCTGGCACATTGTTAGCACCAACCTTGAAAATTTTTAAATGAGTTAGACACTTTACAATGTACTTTCCAACTATTTGGTTGTCCTTACTCCTCCACAACAAACATAAGTATATAAATTGAAATTTATTTCTCAAATTAATGTATTTGGTTGTTCAGAATTACTCTTGTGAATGGTTTTTAAAATATTATCAGCACACAATTAACCAAAATAATCGGTTAACTTTTGAAAAATAATTATTAGGCATGAAACTAAAACTTCATTGGAAATATGTATCATCAAAGTTGTTTATTGTTAGGTGCTGTCTAGTTGGGTCTGACTGAGCAACTCTATGTACAGCAGAACAAAACACTCCCTGATTCTGTGCCAGGTACACAATCTTACTTATGTTTAAGCCCATTGTTGCAGACACTGTGTCAATCCATCTGGTGGAGGGTTTTCCTTTTTTTTTTCACTGACCTGCCACTCTCCCAAACATGATGTTTCCTCCAGGGATTGATCCCTCCTGACTACATGTCTAAAATACATAAGATGCAGTCTAGCCATCCTTGCTTCCAAGGAGCACTCTGGTTGTACTTCGTCTAGGACAGATCTGTTGGTTCTTTTGGCAGTCCATGGTATATTCAACAGATGTCTCTAGCACCATAAGTCAAAAGCATCAATTCTTTTCCTGTCTCCCTTGTTCAGTGTCCAGCTTTCATAACCATATGATGCAACTGAAAATACCATGGCATGAGTCAGGTGCACCTTCGTCTTCAATGTGACATCTTTACTTTTCAATACTTTAAAGAGATCTTTTGCCACAGGTTTTCCCAAAGCAATGCATCTTTTGGTTTCTTGGCTGCTCCTTCCATGGGTGTTGATTATAGAGCCAACTAAAGCAAAATTGTGGACAACCTCAATCTTTTTTCCATTCATTGTGAAGTTGCATATGACCCAGTTGTAAGGTTTTTTGGTTGATGTTGAGTCGCAACCTAAACCGAAGGCTGTGTTCTTTGATTTCCTCAGTAAATGTTTCAAATCCTCTTCTCTTTCACCAAGCAGAGTTTATGCTTAATTTTAATGCTTTGATTCAAGGTTTCCCTAATATCCACCTTTCAAATTGCCCCTGTATGTGTGCTTTTGAGAGGCAGGCATGGTCAGATTTTGGATGGGGGAGAGATATGTCTTTCTTGTGTGAAGCAGAAGAAGGGTAATTATGATATGAGAAGTGGGAAAGGAGAACTTGCTAGAAATCTGCTTGCCTCTGGCACATTGCTGGTTACAAAGGGGCTCCTATGGAAGTAGTGGGTGTAATGTTTGGTTTCTTTTGAACTCTGTGCCCACATCCCCCTTGGGAAATGGCAGAATACCTCAGAGGTGTATTCATCAGCTGGGAGACCTCTGATCTGGTCCAGCGTTTTCCTCCCTCGTTCCCGGGGCTTCTGGATTCCCAGTGTTTCCTGCACTTAAGGAACAGTGTGGTGAGGCTGCCGTGGAGCTCCCGCTGGGGCACAGTGGGAAACGGGTTCTGAAGGACGTGGACGGCTCCTGCATCCTCCTCTCCTCCTCTAGCCTCAGCTCCAGTCCTGCGGCCTCCGTTCTGCCCACACACTTGTGATTCCTCATCAGCCGTCCTGGGTCCTGCCAAAAATGCCCACCCTCTGTACCTGTTCCTGTCCCTGTCTGCTGCCAGTCAGAATGAATTTCTTCCCCCAAACAGTCTTTATGTCTGCAAACTCACTTTTTATGGGTCTGTCTCTATGTATATGCTTTGAATAAAGTCAGGACAGAAGCCTTTGTGCCAGCATAGAGCTGGTGTAGAACTGATTTGTATTGACTTCAGTGACAACCAAGCAGATCATTCAGAAGTTTGCCAGCTAAACCGGAATGGGAAGGAGGTAGGAGACATGAGTAATACTGTATAAGCAATGTTGCCTAATGTAATAGAAGCAGTATCTTAGGGAAATTAGTTTGGGGTGGAATTTACTGATCACCAGGACAAATGAAAGATAAAGAAGACAGCTGGAAAGCCATCCAGGTCATTAAGGTGCATAGTCATCCTATTATCAGCTCGAGGACAGGGCTCTAATAATTCTTTCTCTACATTTTTTTTTTCTCTCTCTAATGGGCCTTTCCCATCACCATATGGTCAGGCTGTAATTTCTCCTATTTAAGAAAAAAGTAGCCTCATGTTCTTCTCCTCCTGTTTCTCTCCACAGCCCTCTGGGTTTTCTGCCCATATTTTACAGGCAACCTCTCAGAGTTGCCTATGTTCTCTGCCTGGGATTTCTGTTCTCATTCTCTTGTGAACTTGAACCACCCAGAATGTCATCCTGCTCTCCGCTGAGCATACACGCGGCAAAGATTCCAAGAGCCCTGGTGCTGTTTGATGCAGTGGCGAGTTCCTGGTTCTCTCCCCAGGGCTCTTTGTGAGCAACTAGTGCATTTTTTTGCTGGCTTCTTATTTCCTTAACTGGTGAATGAGGAGGGTCTGGGAGCTCGCCTGTAAGTGTTTTCTCTCTGAATCCACTCCCTTGGTGATCTCCCTGGTCTCCTGGCTTTTATGTTTTCACGTACTGACGATTCATGCGCTCATGTCTCCAGCCATGACCTCTCCTATGAACTCCAGGCTCAGATCCAAAGTCTGTTGCGCATCTCTGATTAGGTAACTCATTGGATTCCCCAGTCCTCCCACCATCTCCCTTCCCTTCCATCATGGCGGTTCCGTCCTTCAAGCTGCATAGGTAGTCGATCAAGAAATCACTCTTGGAGTTTTCCTTACCTTCTCTTTTTCTCACGCCCACATCAACTCTGCCAACAAATTCATTAGCCATGCTGCCACCTAATCGAGGCCACTCTTTCACTATGACTGCAAGAGCTGGTCTCTGGCTGTACTTGCCTACCCTCTCCCCCCAACTTGTTCTCAACACAGCCCCACATTGTTTCATTTATCTGCCCCTGCATTAAAAATAACAACGGTCAAAACACAAGAACAAAATAAAACAACCGCCCAGAACTCATAGCTACAATAAAACAAAACAAAACAAAGAGCCTAGCAATTTGTAACTCACCATGATTCTGCAATCTGGGCTGCACATAGCTACTTGACCCTTCTAGGCTGCTAGGGATGATTCATCCAGGAAACTTCTGCATTCTCATGTCTGGCACCTCAGCTGGGAAAACTGGAAAGCTAAAGGCTGCCTAGACATTGCCCATCTCTCTGTGGCCTCTCCAGATGGCCAATTTGTGCCTCTTTGTATCATGTTGGTCTTAGGTAGTTGGACTTCTGAAGTGATGGCTGTATTAGTCAGCTTTCTATTGCTGTGACAAAATGACTGAGGTCATAAACTTACAAGGTGGAAGGTTTATTTTGGCTGGCAGTTTGGCAGTTTCAGCACATAATAGGTTAGCCATATTGCTTTTGGGCCTGTGGCAGGCAGAACATTCTAGTAGGAATGTGTGGAAACAGCTCATCTCAGAGGAGTTAGGAGTTAAAGAAGAAAGGAAGAGAGAGAAAGAGAGAAGAGGCCAGAGTCCCAATAATGCCCTTCAAGGGCGTCTTCCTACTAGGCTCTACCTTGTAAATGTTCCACCACATCCCAGTGGCTCCCTGGGTTGGGGACAAAGAATTCAACACATAGGCCTTTGTGGTGCATTCAATATCTAAACAATAGCAAGGACTGACTTCTGATACCTCTTAGCTGATCATAGTATGACATCAAGCTCGGACTGAAAGCCTCTGAATTAGATCCCTAGTTATGAATAAGATTTCTCTGGTGCCAATCCTTGCATGCTAAGACCTGTAGGCTAAAAAGACAGGGTAACTGCCACCTTCTCCCGGCCCCAGTAGACAGAGGTATGACAGAGGTAGGACAATTGCAGTAGATAGCTACCATTTAAAACAAAGCAAATGCAGGGCCTCTGTCAGTCACTGGTCCACAGCCAGTGTGAATCCAGGCAGGCACGTGTCCGCGCTGATCAGAGAGAAGAAAGTATTCCTGATTGAGCCTCAGCACTTTCCCCAGGTAATGGCTCTCCATGGCTTCTAAGGTCACCCTTTGGACTTTGGGCTCTTCCTCTGACTCTTCCTTTCTTTTCCACAAGAAATAACTCACATTTTCCATGGAGCAGCCTGCCTCCTGCTTTTAGAGAGTTAGAGACCTTTCCTGCGCTGCCTTTTATTTGGCTGTTGGACTTTTGGTTTTTGTCTTTGAGTACAGATTTCTTTAAAACCTCTGGGGCTCCCTTTGAACCTTATTGAGGTTTATTCCATCAGATAAATGGGTTCCCCACAAACCCCTTGAGACCGGCTGAGCTTTACTTGTTCTGCGAGTCACAGGCGCTCACATGAGCCCTTAGGGGTTGTCGGGGTCCTTCTGACTGGCTGACGAGGTCTGTAAGGCACCACGTTAAGACTTTCCGAGGTCTTCCTGAAGGGTCTTCAGCTCGCTCTAGATTTGATCTTTATCCAGAAAGCACCCTGTACGAGGAAGCCCCGGATTTGATCTTCGCCCTCGGACCACTTCTTCCTCTGAGACCCTTCTGCTGCCTAGACCAGCAAGGATGAGAATAAGTTTTATCTTCTAGCCTAGCACATCCGGGGTCGAACTGTGTCTGCTCAATTCTGCTTGGATTCTTCTTCCCCTTCTTCTACTTCATCGTAGGCAGCTAGATGAAGCCAGCTGCTGCTTTCAGAACATTTTCTTCCCTCTGTACTATTGTAGGCCAGTGCTATTGATATCTTGTCCCTGGGGGACACCAGCTGCCCTCTGTCCAGCCTCCAGCAGCATGTCACCCCTGCCTTTCTGTTCTTCTCCACTGTGCCCCTGCCTGTCTTCAGGCCTCCACCCTGCCCTGGTCTCACATCACTTTCAGTACTGGTTATAAATCGCTGTGTAATAAACTCCCCCAAAACCTAGTGGCATACGAGAAGAACCATTTTATTTTCCTAAGGTTAAAAATTTGGGTAGGACACAAGGTCAGTGTCCCTGGCGTGACTCACTGTGCATCGGAGACGGTGCAAAACATCGGGTCACAGATGTGGCGCCCAGATCTGGCTGTTGGCGGGGTCCTTGGCTCTCTCCAGCGTGGCCTTGCCCCATGGCTGGGCTGGGGCTTCTCAGGGCACGATGCTCTCTCTGGGTGGCTGAACACCTTAGTTAGGGTTTGACTTCCCGGGGAGAAGAATTGGAGGCTGCAGGCTCTTAAGGCTGGGGACCGAATTCCAGGACTGCTATGTCTGTCTCATTTTGGGGGGAAAGCAAGTCAGAAGGCTGCCCCCTGTTCAAGGGGAGGGGACAGAGGTCCCACCTCCTCCTGGGTCGGGTGGAAGGCATTGCTTTGCAGTGGCCATTTTTGGAGATTCTCTGCTACGGAGGAGGTCCTGTTAAAGCATTGCTCAGCTCACACCTCCTCTATTCCAAGCCCCCCCCCCCCCCCCCCCCCCCCCCCCCCCCCCCGTTGCCTTCTCATCTCGGCCCGAGTTCAGTCAGTGATCAGAAGGTCCCTGAGAGCTTTGTACCCTTGTCACCTGTCTCTGTTGCTGTGCCCCTAGCTCACTGCTTTGCTCTCCCTGACAGCTTTGCTATTCAGGCACCATAGGGCTGTGCTCTTGTCTAACGGTCTCTGAACTTGCTCTTCCTTCTCGAATTTTCTTTTTTCACTTATGGCCCATGGCAACTTACCTTGACTCAAATAGACCCTGACTCAAATAGAAGCTTTGCCTGACGGCCTTACCTCAGAGTGTGGTCCCAACCACTCTCCCTTCAGCTCTCCTCCATCCACCTATGGGTCTCTGACGTGCTACCGGCTTTGTAATACTTTATAAACATACATAGTTTATAAATACATTTATAAACATATACATACATATTTGAATAAAATACTTTATCCAAAACCCTTAGGGTTGGATAGGTTCTGGAAATACAAATTTGTTTCTTTTAGATTTTGGAAAGTTATATAATGCTTTTACTATATAGGATTCAACAATCGAGTTCATTCAGGCAAATATCCCCAGAATGAAATAAGCACAACTTATACTTTTATGTCTGTTCATTTCATGTTTTGTTAACCAGTGAATTAAAGAGAAACCTTTAGTTTTTAGAACTTTTTTTTTTTTTTTTTTTGCAGTACAGGGGGTTGAATCCAGGGCCTCATACTTGCATGCTCTGCAAGTGCTGGACCACTGAGCTGCACCTCCAGCCCATTTTTTTACTTTTTGAGACAGGGTCTCACTAAGTTACCCACACTGCCTCTGGTCTAGAACTTACGATCCTCCTGTCTCTGTCTCCTGAGTCTCTGGGATTACAGGTGTGCGCCACTGCGCCCAGCATTAGAGCTTTTTTTGATTTAAGATGTTCAGGGAAGGGACTATGGATATGTTTATGTTGCATTAGAATATGAACTAGAGTAGAGCATGTATTTTTGTTATTTCCTTAATTGCTTGTCATTATTTGTTGCTTGTCATCTACCAGCTCCTGGCCAGTGGTAGTCTCTTAATAAATATTTGCTGAGTGAATGAATGAGTGGATGGGTGGCTGCACAGGATGCAGTACTGCTAAAACTAATAGGGAGACCGGATGTTGTGGCTGTATTTCAAAAACAAAATAACGACAATAACAAACTAACGGTGAGTAGAAAAGCTATTTTCAAGGAAAATCAAATTTATTAATATGGTTTATTTATCCATTGAATTATTTCCTTAAGCAGTCAATAATTCTGAATGCCCATCATATGCAGACACTTTTCTAGGCACTTGACTGGTCCGGATTCGGTCCGGATTCAGTGGGACAAAGTGCAGAGAGGAGTCAGGGGGATTCAAGGTGTTATTCATACGAGGCGGAGAAGGTACACATGCCAGGAGCAGATAATGTTGTTGTTAGGTGCCATTGTCTCATAGCAACCCAAGGTACAACAGGCAAAACACTCTTGTCAGTGTTCTGTTCATAGGGCTTTCAATGGCTATTCTTAGGGATTTCAATGGTGGATTGATTTTTAGGAGTGGGTTGCCGTCCTTCTCCCAAGCCTACTGCACCTGGCGGTCCCAGGCGGTCTCCCATCCAAGTACTAACCAAGCTGACCCTGCTTAGCTTCCAAGATATGATGGAATCAGAGGCCACAGGGCTATGGCTTGCAGGCCGGGAGAAGATATAAGTTACAGCTAAAACATAAGGCTAGGTAGGGAGATGGGCAAACTTGATTTTGGAATCTCAGGACTGAAATAACCTGCCATAGAAGATGTCCTGCAAGTAATCAGGAGCTTGGACAGGAGGTGGGGTGAGCTATGTCTGCAGAACATTTTGGCTTATGAGTTACCAAGTAAAGAATTATTGTTTGAAGCCCATCCTCATCAGGATATTTCACCAGGAGGCAAGCATCGGTGTAGAAGATTTGGGGTCCCATGAGATCCTATCCCTAAGCTGGGCTCCCTGTGAGAGGGAACGTTCAGGGAAGGTCTTTGAGAAAGGCAGATCTTAAGGAGGGAAAGCCAGGCTTCATGCCTTCTTGCCTGCCTTGCTCTCTCTGTCTGTTGCTGTCTGGAAGGACTTCATATCCACCCTGTGTTTATTCTTGCCTGCCCATCTTTAAGGTTTTCTGGCCAAACCTGAGCATCCCTCCTCTCTTGCCCCTTGGGTAGACTGACCACATTGTTCTGTGGTGTCCTGGGTACGTGGCTAGCAGCATGGGCTGCCGTTCACTCTATTGACTTAGTTCCTGTTGCCTCTCTTCGCAGGCCAAGGATAACTGTGGCCCACAGGAGGAGGATGGGGCTGAGAGACCTGGTATTTGGAAAACACTGTATCTGTGTCTCTGTCTATTAGTAGAGCTATAACGCAGTTATTTTTGTTGTCAGTGCACCATCACGGGTAACTGAGAGGCTAAGTAAGGTAAGGTCTGAGAAAAGGAGTTTGACCCAGTCTGACTCCCAGTAAGTTACCTGCGATCCATGGAAATTCTTCTCAGCATAAGTCCTTGTCCTCAAGGTAAAGAAGAGAAATAAATTTTCTTGAGGTCCTAATCTGGATCAGACTCCAAATAGAATCCTTACATTTATTAGGAGCTTTTTCAAACTGAGAGCATAGGAACTCAACAAAAGCAAACCAGGGCTGTGTAATATTTTGTGCCAGTTTTAGGAAAGAGTAGATAATTTTATAATTGCAAAATAAATGCTTCAATAAATGAAAGGAAATTGAAATAAGGTCCACCCTATTTTCTAAAGTCTTTAAAACAGAATTCCATTCACATTCTTAATTCTATTAGCCAAGTATTTAGGAAACAAGTTATTTTAGGAACACAAAAAAGACAAAAGAAGTTTAGAAAAATGGAAGAATTATTGTCAAATAATTTATTGATGGCCTTTTCTCCTGAGAAGCCAAGTGATCTAATAGGTGGTGCAAACACTGTGGCATCTGATCCCGTCAGATCTGGGAAGCTAAGCAGGGTCAGACTTGGTTAGTACTTGGAGACCACCTGGGAACACCAGGTGCTATAGGCTTGGAAGAAGGACCCGGCAACCCACTCCCAAAAAACAATCAGCCATTGAAAACCCTATGAATAGCAGAGAAGCACTGACAATAGTGGTTTTGCCTGTTGTACGTTGGGTCGCTATGAGTCGGACACAGACTTGAGGACACCTAACAACAACAACATTATTATGTCACTTCAAGATTTGATGTAACCCCAAATACCATATTTAAAAGTCTGTATTTTGTGTCTTTAGACCCTGCTTTTGTAAAGCAATCTCCCAGTCCTTGCTTGCAAAGGAACTCTAAAATCTGAGGCACAGTTTTGCTGATAGCTTATTGGAGTTGATATTAAGGTATTTATAGTGTAAGAGTTGACATTTTCTCATTTGAGCCATACAAACCTCAGCCATTGCAACTTATAAAGCATGGCTTTGCCGCCAAGGTTTGTAGTTCAGGAGGGGCTAACAGTGGATGGGAAGTTCTGCTAAGCAACAGTAGATGCTTATTGATCACTTTCTCTGAACATGGCTTTCTGCCAAGTGCTGTGGGTGAGAAAAAGAAGTGGCTGTGATCATCTCCAGGAATTTATGATCTAGGGGAGCAATTACTATTTGTATACAGAGTTGACTCCCCTGTGTATTGAATTGCTGTCTGTTTTTTCTTTCAAAGCTGGATGTTTAAACAGGCTGCCACCTTTGGGGTGCACTATTTCATTCAGTAGAAAAAGCTTTTCCTCCGGACTCAGGCATGGTCCATCAGTCTCTGGTCATGGTTTCTATTGGAATCATCCCCTAAACCACCAAGGCCAGGGCAGATGTCCTTCGTTCTTAATTTTATTCAGTAGATATTTCAGTAGTTCACATTTACTGTCCATCCATACTACTAAACACTTTGACCTGTTAAAACATACCCTCTTATTATTTATAGGCAAGTAACAAATTCAGCGATTCTTAGGAATTTATGTCAGACTCGGGCACATGCATGTGTTATCACAATATTTCTCAACCTTATCTCCTGTCGGCTGCTTACTTTTATGCTTAGTCTAATGGAAGTGAACATTTCCTTATAATGAGTTAATTACTGTCCCATAAATAGGATGGCGTGCTTTAACAGGTTAACTTAATTAACCTCCTCTACTCACAAGGAACCTTCTTCCCATTTTCCAGATGATTAAACTCAGGCACCAAGAAGTGAGGTGACTTGCTAGTGCTCACAGTGAGGAAGGGGTACAACTGGAGTTTGACTTCTGTTCTCTCTCTAGAGCCTGCAGTCTTCACACAGAGGGGTGTGCTTCTCTGGTAGACCCCGCTGGTAGCAGTTAATAAGTATAAAGATTATATGATAAGATATAAAGTTATCATTATTTATAGATGAAGGCCGTACATGTTAACAAACTAGTAAAACGAGTGAGAGAGTTCAGGAAGGTTGCCGGACAGAAGATTAAAAAACACCAGTGGTGTTTTGCAATATGAAATAAATTACTGGCTAGCTAACACAATAGAAAGAAAAATAAACCATACAACAACTTGCAGCAGGAACACACCCAGCGCCGTGGAATACAGTTTTGTGGTTGGGTCTGCATCAGAAAACCTATGCTTGATCGTACTGCTACAGAAAAAGCTAATACCACGTTCTTAGAGGAGTAAGAATGCATGGGAGATCTACATCTGTGAAAAAATCTCCAGTGAACATGGAATTGAATACAGAAATGTGAAAAACGTTTCATTTAGTTCTGGGAGAGGATGAGGCTGCCTCCCTCAGTACAGTGCTAACGAGAGCAATGAAGACAAAGGTAATGGTAATAGCCCATGCTTCTTGAGTCTGTTCTTTGTGCCAGACAGTGCAAAAACAAGAGCGTGGAGGGACTTCCATCTTCCCACTCCTTCAAGGTAGATGGGTAACAGCTGAATTACGGAGAGGTAGGGTGAAGAGGGGGCTGGGATTTAGCTCAGTTGGTAGAGCGCCGCTCTGCAGTCTCTGAGGTCACGAGTTGGATTCCCAGCCCCACAAAAACGGGAGAAGGCTATGGCAATGCATTCCCAAGGCAATCCTGAAACAATCAGCCATTGAAAACCCTATAAGGGTGGCTATGAGTCGGAAACGACTCAATGACACCTAACAACAATAACAACAAGGGTGAAGAGAGCCACTCCAGAGCATTCCTGGTAGGGTGTTTACTTTATTGCTCTGAATCAGAAAGAGGCAATTAGGAAATCAGTGGCCTGAAGCCCATGGCACTGTAGTAGATTTGCTGATGGTGGTGATGATGTAGAGCCGTTAGATCTTAGGTGTGAAATTAAAAACAAAACAAAACAAAAAACCCTCAAAATCTACCAAAGCTTCATTTTGTGTGTAATCAATGCACATGCAGTTGCAAGCCCCAAACCTACCATAATCCTCAATTTTAGAGATAAATTAGGCCTATTTTGAAACTGGTTGATATGGGAAAGTGGCATAATGCATACGGATTCTTGGTATTTCTGTTAACCGAATGAAATCTTAGTGATTAAAATGGGGATCCAAAACACATCATTAATCCTCAATTTTACCTTTTTTAAAAAACTAGACAATATATTTAATTGCCATGTACTTTTTCTTTCTTGTGGAAAATTAAGATGGTTATATGGAAAAATTCCCTGGGGTTGTTAAATCTGAGGGTCCCGAGGATGGAAAAAGCACGAACGAATCCAATATATGCTGAGATAGTCAACTGTGACCTTTATATACAGATCCCAGAAGTTAATCAGGGTTGGCCTGGTTAGTCTTTGGATGGGAGACTGCCTGAGAATACCAGGTACCACAGGCTAGGAAGAAGGACCTGGCAGTCCATTCCTCAAACAGTCCACCATTGAAAACCCTATGAACAGCAGAGAAGCACTGACAATAGTGCTGGGCATGGCACAGTGACAGAGAGTGATTCATTCTGTTATACATTGGGTTGGTATGAGTCAGACCTGACTCAATGACACCTAACAACAACAACAACAACACTTACATACTGGATGGGATTCACCTCTAATCTAATCTTACTTTCAAGGTAAGGTAGCTGAGTTTTAGAGATACTGGACATATCATGAAGTCACATAATTTTAAAAACAGAACCAAGACCTGGGCCTAAGTCTTTTGGCTTCTAGTCCATTCCATGGTTCTGTCAAGATTAGAGAGGCTCCAAGTTTCACATCTTCAATCTCAGTAATACATGAATTACAGTTTTGAAAAGTGTAGTGTTTTAACTATAAATGAAATGGAAAAATGGCTGCCTGTATGGCGTACAGTAAAAGAGAAGACAGTGAACACCTCTGCCATTGTTTAAACAACTCATCCAAAGAGAGATTCTATGACTATAAAAATGAATGTTTGTGGTCAGAAAATGGCAGTGTTACCTTCTGGTCAAGGACTGTGCTTGCTGCTTGCCTAGAAAGCTGTGCTCTGTAACTAGAGATAATTTTCTGTTTCATATTATAATTTCAATGTAACATATGTTCTATAAGACTGTGTTAGTTTTTTTGTCACTGTGACAAATACCTGAGCAATACAATTAAAGGGAGGCAGGGTTTATTTTGGCTCGCAGTTTCAGAGTTTACCGTCCATGCTTGACTGGCTGCATTGTTTCTGGACCCTTGTTGAGGCAAAACACTGTGGAAGGACATGGTGGATCAAAACTGTTCACCTCGCAGCAGCCAGGAAGCAGAAAGCACAACAGGAAGGGGCTAACGATAAGGTGCCTTTGCAGGCCACGCCCCCAATGACCTGCTTCTGCTTAGTAGACCTCACCTTACACACTCCAACCATCTCCCAATGTTCAGCTCAGATTTTGAATCCGTCAGTGGATTAATCCATTTATGGAGGCAGAGTCCTCTGCATCCAGTCATTTTCCAGAAGTTGCATCTCTGAACACTGCTTGCATTGGGGATTAGTACATGAGCCTTTTTGGTAGACATTTCATATCCAAACCATAATGTTCTGCCTCTGGCCCCCAGGAGGCTCATGTCCATCTCATAATGCATTCAGTGCATCTCCAAGGGTCCCCAAAGTCTCAATAGTCCCAGTATTGCCCCAAATCCAGAGTCTCTTCTGAGACTCAAACTTGTACCTGTGAACCCTTGTGAAATCACAAACAAGTTACTACTCACAAGATACAGTGGTGCAGAACAAGTGTCTGCATTCTAAAAGGGAGGAACAGGTGAATAGAAAAGATGGACCAAAGCAAGACCAACACACAGCAGGGTAAGCATTCAATTCTGTATTTCTGGGTCCAGGGTTTAGGGCATGCAGTGGTATGATCTGGACTCCAAAGGGCTCTGTAGTCCCTATGGCCATGCCACTTGCAGTCTACATAGCCTGTCTCTTGGCCTGGCTTGGGCTTGCTGTTTGTGGTTCCCCTTGGCTGCTGTTGCATGGTCCTAATGTCCCTCATATCCTGGGAACACCACTGCATCTTTGACTCCACTCTCACGGCTTCATGTCTCACCCTCTCAGGGCCTCACCACGGGAATTTCAACTCTGTCACATATTGTCTTGTCTCAAAAGCTTTCCTTTGAAATCTGGGTGGAAGCCTCCACATAGCCCTGTAGCTCTGCATTCCACATGCCTGCAAAACCAGCATTGTGATGCCAAAGCATGCCAACTGAAAGTGGGAAAATTCTTTCTTAGGCAGCCCTGTGCCAGTAGGGCATCTGGGAGCTCTCATCGCCAGGCAAAGTCTATCAGATTAGATTACTCCTTTATACCCTTGAACCTGTGATGCAATTGCCTGCCAAGGCAATTCATGAGCTGCCCTTAAGTCATCTTTCCTATTGTCCTGTTTTGAAGCACATGACTTCTTTTTACTTGTTCTAATCTCTAACAAACACAACTTCCTTGGCCCCAACTTTACACTGGCTCTTTTCTAACCAGACTGAAAGTTTTTAAAGTCTTTATGTTCTGCTTTTTGCTCCTGATTCTCTTTGTAAATCTGGCTAAAAGCAGTTAGCAATAACCATGGAACAACCTGAAGACTTGGAATTTCCTCCATGAGATTAACTAGTCCATCACATTTACATTTGGACTCACACAAAGTCTCAGTACATGGACAAAGTGTAGCCAATTTTCTTCCTCAGAATATAACACGAATAACCTCTAGTGGAATTCCCAACAGAATCTTCATTAACATATAAGATTTCCTGAGCCCAGTGTTTGCTCTTTACATTTCTTCCAGCATTCTGGTCTTCTGAACTTCACCAGAATCACCCATTAGGTTCTGCAGATAGCACTCTAGGGCTTCTGTAGCCCACATTCCCAAACCTTTTCTAAAGCTTCCCTCAAATCAATCCAAAGGCTTCTGACCCACATGGCCAGGTTTAGTCACAGCAGTGCCACTACTTTTCTGGTAGTAGTTTTCTGTGTGAGTGTTTTAGTCCCTGTGGAAAACACCCAAGGCAACAATTTAAGATGAGGAGGAGTTTATTTTGGCTCACATTTTCAGAGGTTAAGGTCCATGGATGACTGCCTGCACTGGTCCTGTGGTGAGGCAAAATATCATGGCCAAATGGTGTGATGGAGCAGAACTCTTCACCACATAGTAGCCAGGAAACTGAGTGTGCAACAGGAAGGGGCTGGGCCAATGTTATCTTTCTGGCATGCTTCCAATGGCCCACTTCCCTCAAGGAGGCCCTGCCCTCTGTAGTTCCATCGTCTCCCAAGGTCTGTTCATTTTTCTAATCCACCAGTGGATCAGGCCACTTATGAAGGCAGAGGCCTCCTGGTCCCATCACTGTCCAAAAGCTGCCCCTCTGAACACCACTTTACTGGGGATCATGTCTTCAATACATGAGGTGCTCCATTTCCACACCACAACAAAGACTTTTTGATTTTCTTTGTTCCTACTCCATGTGTGTCAAAGAGTCTTCTTTTCAGTAATTGTTTCATTTAACACTGTAGTCTTAGTTCTTTAGAACTAAGAAGAGGCTGCTGCAAGAAGGAGGTTAGCCTTGCAGTCTCCTGTATGCTTCAATGCCCCAGTCCCAAAAGAAAAAAATCCCTCAAAGGAAGTCTGACCTTAGACAAGGAAAATGCTGCCATGGTGACCATCCTTTGTCATGTCCTCCCAGCGGAAGAGGTCAAAGAGTATAACAAACGTGTGATCCTACAGAGGAATGATGCAGTATTTGACGACATCTGAAATCGGTGAAGTTAATTTTCTTTGCACTGAAGCTAAGGAGCAGGAGAGATGTGACATAAACCGGGGATAATGAAAAGCAAAAAATCAGAAGACAATAGTGAAAAGCTTTTTATAGCAATTCAAGAACTAGAACTTAGATAAGAATATTTATTTAATGACGCAGTGAAGGAGGAGATGAAGTGTCGAGACTGGTTAGGTCTCCTACCTCGGGGATAGACACTGTGTTAGCTCTGTCCCAGGTCATTGCACATCTCCTTGGTGCCAATGTGATAAAGTGAGAAGCTCTGCTGTCCAGTCCAGTAGGAGGAAGGCTGGCTGCCACATGGGTCACACTCAAGCCTGGAAGTTCCAACATTTGCCAACTGCCCTGTAAACTGAATTAAGAGGAACAGCTTGGCCCTTGGCAGTTTTTATAAGCACAGCAGCTCTGCTATACAGGCTTGAACAGCTTCGTTTATTTGGCAGGAAGGAGCCTAACAAGCAATGCTTTAGAAACAACATGGCTGGGGCTACAACTGCAAATTTATGTCCACTCTGTTGTTTCAGAGAGCCAATGTTCAGTGGAAATCACCTTGTGCATTTCGTAGAAGTCCAAGAATTTGGAATGGGAGATGCCGGAGGTCTGATCAGAAGGAATAATTAAAGGTTAGTAGAATAGCAGAGGGCTGGGATTTAGCTCAGTTGGTAGAGCACCGCTCTGCAGTCTCTGAAGTCCCAAGTTTGATTCCCAGCACAGCAAAAATGGGAGAAGGACCTGGCAATCCACTCCCAAGGCAATCCCGAAAGAGTCAGCCATTGAAAACCCTATGAGGGTCGCTATGAGTCGGACAGGACTCGATGACACCTAACAACAACAACAACAGAATAGCAGACTCTACTGAGAGTGTCTGGAGATAGGATAGGTACCAAGGGATTATGTAGTCTAAAGTGCATCTGTGTTTAGTAAAAGGTCCACCCTGCCTTACATTGTTTTATTTAATCGTATTATTTCCTAGGGTCGTAGTAATTGCATTTTACTTCTGTAAGGGATTAGTAAGAAGCAGTGAAAATGTTTGAATCCAGAACTTTTCAGCAGGAGATGTGCTATGTCATTAAGCTGTCATTTCCACTGATAGGTTATTATCAACAGGTAATGGAAAATAAGCATCGTTACCTATTGTCACATAGCACTTCCTATGTGGTCCGCCTTCCACAGCAGCACTGCACGAGCACGTAGAGATTGGTATCATTATGGCTGTTATAAATCACAGCATACATTTTGATAGTTAAACAATTATCTACAGTGACAGTACTGGAAAATTGTTTAGTAATGATCGGTTGCTTTTTATGATGAAGAACAACTTTTATATGAATCTTTTAATATAAATACTGGAAGAATTAAAAAGAAGAACATTCATTATAATGAATGCGAGCTTTGGTAGCTTTTAGATTTGGTGTGGGTGCTCTTATGTCTTTAACTGCAAATTCTTGAAGTTCAGAAAGCCATCAAAATAGTTTTCCATATGCATTTTTAGAGCTTAAATTATGATATATACATTTAATCATTTCATTAATATGAAGATATTATGTGGAAGGATTAAAGAGGCCCAAACTGGACACTACTAAAGCCTAGTTGATGGGACTGGGATTTAGCTCAGTTGGTAGAGTGCCGCTCTGTAGTCTCTGAGGTCCTGGGTTTGATTCCCAGCACTGCAAAAATGGGAGAAGGACGTGGCAATCCGCTCCTGGGGCAATCCCAAAACAACCAGCCATTGGAAACCCTGTGTGAGCTGCTATGAGTTGGACATGACTTGATGTCACCTAACAAGTTTTTTGTTACTGGAAGATGCAAGGAAACAAGGTATGACTTGGCCTATGGAATGAAAAGAAAATATCTCCTACTTCTGGAAGGGTTAAAACTGTAAGGCTTCTTTTGCTTCTGTCTCTTTCTTCACCCAGTGCTGCCATAGAAGATGTACCTTCTTGGTCTTACTTGGTGTTACTCCATTGTCGTTATTCTCCAGTCACCACTTTTCCACCATCATCATTTTTATGATCTTCGAAACTGAGCTTGAATTTTCCAGCTCTGAAAACCTCACCTTGATGGCTCTACAGCTGATCTCTGCCCCTGTGATTCTGTTGTACAGACTTTGCTTTATTCATGGCAGACTTTGGTAGCCTTATTATTGTGAGAATTTAAAAATCCTATTAAGGGATAGATCTCCCAATTAAGACCATACAATGCGAGGTGTAAAAATGTTCCTATTCATGGACTCTGGTGTTCATTTCCTTTCCTTTCCTTCCCTTCCCTTTTGTACTCTCTCTCATTTCTTTTTGTCTTTTTTCCTTTCTCTCTCTCTTTCTCCCTATTTTCCTTTCTTTCTTCCTCTCTTCCTTCTTTCTTTCCTTCCTTCCTTCCTTCTTTCTTTTTTTTGTTTTCTTTTGTTTTCTCCTTTCTTTCTTTCTTTCTTTCTTTCTTTCTTTCTTTCTTTCTTTCTTTCTCCTCTCTTTCTCTCTCTCTCTCTTTCTCTCTCTCTCTCTTTCTGTCTCTCTCTCTCTCTCTCCTTTCACAAAATCTCACCAGGTAGCCTAGGCTGGCCTCTACCTTGTGATCCATCTGCCTCAGCCTCCCCAGTTCTGGGAGATGTGCACCACCATTACATGGCTTTGCATTTTTCTTATAGCAAGACTTTCTTGATGAAGGAATTAGTGCAAACTTTATTCATTGCAAACTGGCATTTTTACAGCACTGAACTTGACTTGTTGGGTGCCCTTGAGTGGAGTCAGACTTATAGCGACCTTCATAAGGTTTTCAGTGGCTGATTGTTTCGGGAGTGGATTGCCAAGTCCTTCTCCCATTTTGTGGTTCCAGGGATCAAACTTGGGTCCTTAGGGAGTATGTAGCAGCGCTCTACCAACTGAGCTAAAATAAACCCCAGCCTGTCCCCCATTCTACAGATGGAAAACCTACGGCCCTGAGAAACTAGTCAACTTGCCCTAAATCGTATTGCTAATAAGTGGATCCTCCGTCCAATTTCAAATCCACATCAGATCTATCTGAAGCCAACTTCTTTACTACGCCTGGATTGGCGCTGTCTGATGGAAACTTCTGAAGCGATAAACATGTTCTATTCCTGCTGTGTCCAAATGGCAGCCACTAAGTACACGTGGCTTTTCAGCGTTGCAGCCTAGCTGGCTTGACTGAAGAAGTTCGTTTCTAGTTTCATTTTATTTGAATTAATCTACATTTACTTGTTTGTTTCTTTATTATTTTTATTAGTAGTTTTTAATGTACAGGATTACGGGTCTCATTATGACATTATCATGTATGCATTTCATTGTGCGTTGCTCACATTTGTAGTCCCAGTTCACCCCCTGTGGCCCCCTCCCCCATCTTGTCCCTTCCCTTCTGCTTGCACGTCTTGTGTGTGTGTGTGGGGGCTCCCTTCTGCTTGCACGTCGTGTGTGTGTGTGTGTGTGTGTGTGTGTCTGTCTGTCTGTCTGTCTGTCTATCTATCATCTATCTATCTGTGGATATCTGCATTTTGTCTCACAGGCAACCCATGTGGTATTTATTCCCTTTCCTTTCTCCCATTGCCATTTCTTCTTGCCCCTTTCCTTTCCTTTGTCTGTTATCATTCTTAATCCTCTTCTACTCTAGTGACCTCTACGCTTTCCTTTTGAATATATCTTGAGGTTTCGCTTCCACATACCAGAGAAAACATGCTATGTTTCTCTTTCTGAGACTGGCTGATTTCACTTACCTGGTTAAGTTACTTTTAAATACACGTAGGCCCCTGGGGTTCTTGGCTACTGTATCTGACACCATGTCTTTGGATCTTTCTAAAGTCTTGCTGACTATCGGAAAATAACAGGAAAATCAGTTAGGAAGATTTACTAATGGATGACACTCATCTTTCTGCATTTCTAAAATTTCCTTGACCCTCCCTGCCAAAACAAAACAAAACAAAACAAAAAGAAAACTGACTGCCTTACATTCATCTTACTTTTGTTACTGTATTGGAAGTGATAAAATTCAATGTGGAAAAAAATATGTATTTTCTTTCTTTAGTTGAAATTCTGTGCTGGCGTTTGGGCATGCTAAGTGAATAATATACAATTTCTGTCTTCAAGGAGCTCATAGTTAACTTTATAGAAGATATCATAAATTTTCTCACAATATATTCATATATGACTAGATGAAGCATTTCAATCTCTGCTAAGACTGAGTAGTGTTTTGCTGTTAATTTTTAATATTAAATTTTTTGAATAGGTAAATAAGTATAAATTCCTATGGTTTAAACTTTAAAAGGTACAAAGTGTGTTCCAGTTCTATTCTATAAATGCAACTGGCACTATCATTTTCTAGTGTCTGCCCTTAAAAATGCCTGCAGCTGTAGCACTGTGGCTTCACATCCTGTCAGATCTCTGAAGCTAAGCAGGGTCAGGCCTGGTTAGTACTTGGATGGGAGACCACCTGGGAACACCAGATACTGTAGGCTTGGGAGAAGGACCCAGCAACTTACTCCCCAAAACCAAACAGCTATTGAAAACCCTATGAGTAGCAGAGAAGTACTGATAATAGTGTTTTTCCTGTTGTACATAGAATCACTGTGAGTCATACACCGATTGTCAGCATCTAACAACAACAACAACCCTTACAAATATTTTGTGCATAAGAAAATGTACATAAATACTTATTCCTTCCCTTTTTAAATGCACACTGTTGAGGAACCTGTTCTTTTCACTTAAAAATACACCTTGGAGTTTTTCATATGAGTAATTAAATAACTTCTTATTCTTTTATATGAATGCATAATATTCCCTTTTGTAGATGTATCATAACTTTTTAAGTAATCCCCTGTTGATAGATATTTCGGTTGTTTCTATTAGTTTGCTATAAATCACAGAAAATATGGACATGAATAATTTCAACAATTAGATTTTAAAGTGATCTAGAGTGGACTACATTGATGTTTTCCAGAGCATATGCTGCAGAACACAGTGTCATGAAATGTTCAGTAAAAAAAAGGCTTCTCTGACTACATAATTTTTGGTGATTCTGGTTATTTGTTGGAAATTCATAGTGCATGTGGTCAAATTAAAAGAAATTCTATGCTAATCTGTTTCAGTGTGTTCCATTTGTTTAGAAATCTTACATTTTTGTCAAGAACAAAATCCATTGTTTTTGTGGTTGGGTTTCCCAGGAAGCTGACCCTGGGAACAGGCTGTGCTCAAGAAGCTTAAGGGCCTTGTTCTCAAGAACAACTCCTGGCAAGTGGAGGGGCGAAGTTGTGATGCAGTAGCAGCAGAGGCCTCAGCGGATCCCATGGGGAGGGCTCTGCAGCACCCCAGGGAAGGGGTCACGACCTTGTACTGGACAGCTGCTTCTGTGGACAGCATTCCTTGGGAGAAACTCAGAGATCAGCTGTCAGCTGAGGTGATGAGTGTCTGGTTATTCACTGTAACTCGGAAGAGCGTCTTCATTCCTGTCAGCCAAATGCTTCTCCGTTCCTACAGAAGCTTCTCACGGACCTGCCGTGTAGGAACCAGAATAGTCTAAGTACCCATCCCGTGTCTCTCAGGAAGTCTTGATCAGAGCAAGGCATGGGGTCTCTTTGAGACTCATTTTTTGCCCTATAAAATATAGATGCTTGTGGGGCTCTCATGGCCATGAATCAAAACCCCAAACACAAAACCTGCTATTCTTGAGACAGAGACACCACTCCGGGAGCTGGATGGATGTAATGACTGCTTTATTCTCAAACTCAGGTTCATCCAAACTCAAACTCTGTTCCTGTGCATCTCGCTTATAAACCTTTGGGGTCAACCAATCAGAATCTATCACGTTTTAATGACATTTTGAGTTATCCAATTAGGTGACATCAGGTGATTGGACCAACCAATCAGATGACAATTGGGTGACAATGACTAGGCAAGAAATTCGAGGAGGGACAAGCCCTCGCTGCATTGGGCAGGGGCCATCTTTGCCTCGATTTCATGTGCTCTCCTGCATAGGCTCAAGCTGGGTGTGCCAAGGGCAAGCCGTTAGGGGCCATTTTGCCTTGGTCTCCTGGGCTCAAGCCAGGTGTGCCACAGCGAGCCACTAAGGAGTCTCGGCCAGCCCTCCTGATTCAAGGTGGGCTAGATAAGCCTGGGGCCAAGCGGACTCAGAGCCATGTCTCTTCCCTTCCTGTCTATGCCTCATCCCTACAGAGGCTGGGCTGGAAGTTCTTTGAAACACCTAACATTCTTCCTTTCTAGTTCCACTGATCAGTTATATTCCAGGGTCAGATAGATGCTTTTCCAAATGTGAGCTTAGCAACATAAGAAGCCCCTGGTGTGTGTGCAGAGGTTAGCCCGAAGCTTGTATTGATTACTGCTGTGTAGTTAATGGAGAAAGGGCATTGATATGGAGGAAGGGCATTGATTTAAGGTGCTGTCAAGCATATGCTGCTTACCTAGGGGCCGATTCCTGGGGCAAAATGGTGTAAGTGATGTTAGAGGGATTTTTTTTTCTTTTTGTATTTTTATTTATGTTTTTGTACTGGAGGTTGAACTCAGGGCCTTGCATGTGCGAGGCAAGCACTCCAACACTGAGCTGCAACTTCAGCCTTTTTTTTGTTGTTGTTTTCTTTTTACTTTTGGGGCAGGGTCTCACTACATTGCACAGACTGCCTCTGGCCTTGAATTTGTGATCCTTGTGATTCAGTCTCCTGAGACAGTGGAATTATAAGTGAGTGCCATGGTAACTGGAAGTTAGAACTTGTTTGAAAAATATTTTGCTTCCCCTTGTTAGATGTTTGCTGAGGCAGCCAGCCTGCTGTCTTCCTGGGCACGTTGGTCCATATTGGTAATGACTGAGGAATTATCAGACTGGCAGAGGAGAGGGTAGGCAGGGCTCAGCGGGCTTTAAAGCATGGTATTAGGAGTGCTGTTCATTTTCCCTTGAGAAGCGTAGAGTGGAAACACGTGTAGCAAAAAAGCCATAGATGTTTCTCACGGACCTAACATGTGGGAATCCAAGGATTCTGAGCGCCCATCTGGTGTCTTTCAGGGAACTTGCTAATCTCAAGTCTATGGCAGAATTCATTGGTCATGACACCGTCACTAGATAGCAGCCTGCTTCCTACTGGGCAAAGGGAAAGGGCCCAAGACATGTGCCTGTATTCAGTGTGTCTAACAGAGCTGATGTAGGTTCACAGAGAGGGGGAAGAACTATCCTAGAAAAACCTGAAAGAAGAAAAGCTGCTTTTGCGATAATGAAGTGCAGAGCCATGGCAAGGCCAAGGGGTTGCTGTTACACAGACGTGATGCAGAGGAAACAGAAAAGGAGATGAAGGGAGTCTAGCCTTGATGTCCCTCTGTGTGTAAGATCAACTTTCTTTTTTCTTTTTTTGACAGTACTTTGCGTATTTATATTGCTTTTTTTCCTCCCTTTATGGGTAAATGTTGGTGGGGTACAGAGTAACACGGCATTGGCTTTTCCCAGTGTCCCAACTATTACATCCCTTTTGGTTACACTTTTATCAACTGACGAGGTTTATGGAGCCTTTTGACTGATATGTCGTAAACTCACATGCATATTTGGGTTATGTTCCCCTGTTTTTCCCATGTACTCATGAAGTTGCATCACTTACACTGAGATTGTCCTCTCCCCATTTATCCCTCTACATTGATTCTCCTCCCCATCTCACCTTCCACAACCTTTGCTTCCCTTGAAGATCAACTTTCAAACAGAACACACATTTTTCTCAAAACCCTTCATCTTTTCCTTCGACAAATCTTTTCCTTCATCCCAACCCAAATCTTCATGACGATTCTTGTAATTCTTTTTATTGTACACTACTCATGGATCAAATAAGAAGTTGTTAAAAGGAAATGTGAGAGGCAATAACTAGAAAGGATATTGTTAGAGAGTGGGAAAAAGCAACAGAATAGAGATTTTCCTTAAATAGATACAAAGTAAGTTTGCCTTTTCTGACCCCTCATGGACTCTTTCCTTTTTCCTCCTAACAATGCTATCAAAGGCCTATTTAGGCTAATTCTGAACTCTTTCTGCAACTTCGGTCCTCCTAATCTGTTTGCAGATGCCCCTTTGAAAAAATTTCAGAAAGGTCCTGAAGCACGCCAGCTGCTTTCTGTTACTGCTGGCCCTCTGCGTCCCTGAGTTCCACATCTGTGCTTTGAACCAATTGTGAATGTACCGTACAGTGAGGTCCATGGTGCCTGCTAGTGGACTCACTGCAAAAACCACTTTTACTTTACCCTAACCAATGGAATGTCACTATGTAGAAAGCATTTACCATATATTAGGTATTTTATTTGTTTACTTTTTGTCATACTAGGGAGTTGAACCCAGGGCCTCACACGTGCTTTTGCAGGTGCTGTAACACTGAGCCACATTCCCAGCCCATTTTTGACTTTTCATTTTGAGACAGAGTCTTGCTAAGTTATGTATACTGCCTCAAACTTGCTATCCTCCTGCCTCAGCCTCCTGAGTTGCTGAGATTGCAGGCATGCACCACACTCAATTGTATTAGGTATTATATATAATACGGAGATGATTTTAAGTATGCAGGAGGATAGGTGGAGCTCAAATGGAAATACTGCTCCTTTTTAGGTAAGTGACTTGAGCTTCCTTGTGTTTGGTACCTATAGGAGGTCCTGGAACCAATGCCCTGTGGTACCAAAGGGTAACTGTTTTTAATGGTCTAGTGCCATCTAAATGAGTCTCTTTTCCATATTCCCTGAGCTAAATTTAGACCTGGGAATGAGTAGAGAAAAGAAGGTATGGCCCACTGTATGCCTTCTAATCTTTCTCTCCTCTGACTGATGGAAGTTAGAGACCAGAGGGCTGTGCAGGGCTAAAGGGTCCCCCAGGCACTGACTTGGCCCCGCTGTCCTCTGGAAGTGGTTGCTCTTCCACGGACATCTTCCCAAGACTCTCACTGTCCTCATCCCCATAGAGTCAATGGCCTCACACCTGGCTTCACAGGGAACTTTCTTCCCTCTCCTTTTCAAACAATCACGGCATTATTTACCTGGTGGCAGGGTTTTCTTCTCTAGTTGAGGAGTTTCTGAAGAATTAAAGCCAGTTATTATGACATCTAGCAAAGTAAATTTTGAGTAAATACTTTTTATCTGTAATTCAGAAAGATGCCAGCTTACAGATGTGCACATACAGTGGCCAAACTTCTTGGATTTAAAATCATGTTAAACTTTTTCCACCTCAGTAGTCGTCAGAATGAGATTATCTAAGACATATATACTGTTGTTATTAATATATTTTGTTAGACACCATTGAGTTGAATCCAGCTCATAGTAACCCTACGTACAGCAGAATGAAGCACTACTCAGCACTATGCCATGCACACGATCTTTTCATGACTGAGCCCATTGGTGAAGCTACTGTGTTTCTTCTCATTTTGAGTCATGCCACATCAGCAAAAGCAGGTCCCAGGGCTTTACTCCATTCTTGTTTTAAGATCAACTCCACTTTGAGAAGACATCTCTTCCCAGTCATCTTTTAAATGCCTTGTAGCCTGGGGGGCTCATTTTCTGGTGCTGTATTTGATGGTGCTTCTCTGCTATTCATAGGGTTTTGAATGGCTAATTGTTTCAGGAGTGGGCTGCTGGGTCCTTCTTGCTAGTCTGTCTTAGTCTGGAAGCTCAGCTGAAACCTGTCCACCATGGGTGGCCCTGCTGGTATCTGATATACCAGTGGTATAGCTTTCAGCATCACAGCAACATGCAAGCCCCCACAGCACAACAATCTGACAGACGTGGGGGTGGTAATGTATATGTCCTTTATATCACAAGGCATACTGAAATATGAAAAAGAAGTTACACTACTTTAGTTTTTTAAATTACATAAGTTTAAGTACCTATTTCTTTTAAGAATAGGATGTATACTATTTTAAGCTTTTCTAATAATTTATGGGACAGGGATGAGGCAACCCATTCCCAAGGCAATCCCCAAACAATCAGCTGTTGAAAACCCTATGATGGTTGCTTATGAGTCAGACATGACTCAATGGCACCTAACAACAGTAACAACAACAGTTTACTCTGTTGGCATATTTAAACTCCTTAGAGTCATATACACTTTGAAACATGATCTTATGTATAATGTCATGCTTTGCTACTAATTATGATTGGAGACTTTGTTACTTCGCTTTTAGAACAATTGTTTATAGCTTCCATTTAGCATCTTTGTTAATCAATAACTTGACATCAAGCCACAAATACATTGGAGATCACGTTTGCTTTGTGCTATTTTGCAGTGAAGTGAAAAATGTTTCACTAGAGAATTGTATGAAGCATCATAATTTATAGTTAACGTGGATGCGAGTTAAATGTGGAGGATTCTGAAGATTTTAGAAGAGATTTCGCACACAATAAGTTCAGTCTTGGCTTTTGAGGCTTTCTCCATGGGAAGCTTCCTTCCTGTCTTTCATGGCATGATCAGACCTGTAGTGAGCCAGTGAGTCTGAGGAAGAGAAGATTAGTCAATATCTAATTTTTTATCTCTCTGTCCTTTCCTCCTACTCCCGCAGAATCTATTCAGACACCTGGCCGTTGGACTCCTCGAAGCGATGTCTTGTCATGGTGCTTGCTGGTGATGTTGCTTGGAGTGCAGAAGCCCATGTCAGCAGAAAGCCAGCATACAGGAGGTTGCGTAAGAAAGTTTTAAAAATTTCATCATGAGAGATGGACACTTTAATGTTGTTAGGTGCCATGGAGTTGGGTCTGACTCACAGCAACCCTCATAGGGTTTTCAATGGTTGATTGTTTCAGGATTGTTTTTGGAGTGGATTGCCACATTCTTCTCCTATTTTTGCGGTGCTGGGAATCGAACGTTGGTCCTCAGAGTGTGGAGCAGTGCTCTACCAACTGAGCTAACCCCCAGCCCCACTGTGATGTAGTCTCGTAACTAAGGATAGTAAGGCATGGGAAATAAGGGGAAGTTACACTTCAGCTTTTGAGAAAATGAGCAGAGTGTCTTGGTTAAGAAAGAAAATGCCATTTATTATACAGTGTGGAGAGCATTTTCTGACAGAATATTGCACACATCACAGAAGCAGGCCAGATTTTGTGAAAAAGGGTCAGTGAGGAAATACCTTAGGCCTTTGTCTTTTTTTCCCCTGTGGTGCTGGGCATCAGTCCCAGGCATTTGCACATGCTAGGGAAGCCCTCGACCACAGAATGCCCTCCCCAGGCCTGTATTTTAGGCTTTCCAGTCTCAGTGATCTCTTGCCCAACAAGGCAACTGCGTCCTACTGCTGGAGAGTAGCCTTGGACGTGGAGGGTGTGGCCAGTCTCCAGAGCAATCTGCTTACAAAACGGGTGGCCTGTGAGACTTTTTTTTTTTTTTTTTCCAGTACTGGGGGTTGGACCCAGGGCCTTGCGCTTTCATACTCTGCAAGTGCTGGGCCACTGAGCTGCATCTCCAGCCCATTATTTTTTTACTTTTTGAGACAGCGTCTCCATAAATTACGCAGACTGCCTCTGATCTCAAACTTGTGATCCTCCTGCTTCCACCTCCTGAGCTGCTGGGATTACAAGTGTGTGCCACCGCGCCCGGTAGTCTGTGAGATTTGGCTTATGGATCACACTTGACCCATCTTGGGTTTATAAGATGGAGAAATTGAGCATCTCACTTTCTGCTGTATTACTAGGTGGTTCTGAAAGAATGGAGTGCTTCGAATTTATGTAAGTGTAATTCAGCTATTCAACTTCTCAGTGAGTTTACTGAGGTAAGGAAATCAGAGAATAGTATAGATTAGATTATTTAATGACTAATTGGGACATTTGAAAAGTATTCGAGAGCAATGTAAGATCAGGTTCAGTCTCAAGAACTAAACAAAATAAAGCCCTAGAAATGGAAATCCAAGCTTTGGCGTCATGTTGTTAAACACATTTGACTTTTACTTTCAGTTATAATTTCTGTGTAACTCCTTCAGACACAATTCTGTAGCTGTGTATAGATCAAAATTAACACTACATGCCAGGCACCATGGCACACACCTGTAATCCCAGCTACTCAGGAGGCTGAGTTTGGGGCCAGAGGGAGCCTGTACAACTTAAAGACACTGTCTCAAAATGAAACATAAAAAAAGGGTCCAAGGGTACAGCTCAGTGGTAGAGCACTTGCCTGCATGAGCGATGCCCTGGGTTCAAACCTCCAGTTGTTGTTAGGTGCTATCAAGTCTAGTCCAACTCACAGCAACCCAGTGTACAACAGACAAAACATTCCCTGACACTGTGCCATGCCCAGCACTATTGTCAGTGCTTCTCTGCTATTCATAGGGTTTTCAATGGTGGGTTGTTTTTGGAGTGGATTGCCAGATCCTTCTCCCTAGCCTGCAACCCCTGGTGTTCCCAGGTGGTCTCCCATTCAAGGACTAACCAGGCCCCACCCTGCTTAGCTCCCCAGATTAGGTGGGTTCAGAGGCCAGGGTGCTATGGCTACAGACCATCCCTCCAGTAGTACTAGTATATATATGTGTGCATATATATATATATATATATATATATATATATATATATATACATATATATATATATATATATACATATATATGTATGCAGTGCACCTGGTAAGGAGTTTCTAGAAATTGAAACTCTTTATAAACTCAGGCCAGAAGCCTGAGAAGAAAAAGGCAGTTCCTCTCTCGCTCAGTCATATTTGGTGCCAGAAAATAATGAAGGAAATGAAATGGAAAGAAAAAGTGTGAAGAACATGCCCTTGGCAGTTTTTGTAACCTAAAATGAACCCTTTAACCTTATAGGCTTCCTTGAAAGTACAGCATTTCCTAGAAATTGTATTAGGAATTTCCTGAACTCAAGTACCAATTTACTGGCTATGTTTGGAAATACTCATAGTATTTATTTAGCTCAGTTGGTACAGAGCTGCTCTGCAGTCTCTGAGGTCCTGGGTTCAATTCTCAGCACCATAAAAATGGGAGAAGGATGTGACAATCCACTCCCAAGGCAATCCCGAAACAATCAGCCATTGAGAACCTTATGAGGGTCACTATGAGTCGGACACAACTTGATGGCACCTAACAACAGCAATAACACAGAAGGCTCAAAGAAGATGCAGAAAGGCATTTTGGTTATTGAGAGGTAGAAATTGGGACATTTTTAGCAATGTCAATATAGCTCTGATTTATCATGTCACTATGAGATTTTGGAGGTAATGAATAATGACTATTCTTAAAAATCCCATTATGATCAAGTTCAGAGCAAGTAATCTATGGCCGAGGTATTTATTTTCTTTCAATGAAATCATCCTCGAAAGATGTGAGAAATTTAGACAGGAGCCTCGCCTAGCGTCTCAGTTGAGCCTAGGTGTTCAGAATCATGGGGAAAGTGTCACGTGCTTCCTGTTTTCCTCTTTATGAATTTTCTTTGATTCCTAGATTTTAAAATTTGGCTTCTTTTGTGGGGATGCTTAAAAACACATGTGTTTTGGCTGGCTGTTTTATGATGGCCAGTGGTAGCTACTCCTGTCTATGTTGTTATTAAGTGCCATCGAGTTGGTCTGATTCATAGAGATCTTCACAGTGTTCTCTCTCTCTCTCTCTCTCTCTCTCTCTTTTTTAGTTATATTCCCCTGTTTTTCCAAGGTACTCATGAAGTTGCACTGTTTACACTGCATCATTCTCTCCCCATTCATCCCTCCACACTGACCCTCCTCCCCATCCCACCTTCCCCAATCTTCACTCCCCTCTGCCAGTTCCCTCCCTCCTCCTTTCTACTCTTTATATACTTAAAGGAAGAAAAAATCCTCATAAGATTTTCAATGGCTCATTGTTTTAGGATTGTTTCAGGAGTGGGCTCCCATGTCCTTCTCTTGTTTTTGTGGTGCTGGGGATCAAACCCAGGTCCTCAGAGAGCACAGAGCAACACTCTACCAGATAAACTAAACCCCAGGTCCATTCCAGTCTAATGAGAAATAGGGCTAAAATTTGGGGTAAATGGAATTAGAGATCTCGAGGATCTCTTTCAATTGGCACCTTAAAAGTGGGCAATCAAGTCAAATTTGTTCCTTGTGGACTCAGTTTGTCACTCAGTAGTGAATCTCTCTTGTTGTATCTATTGTGGTGATATTTATATTTTGCATTCTGAGAATAAATGTGCTTATGAAGTGGAATTTGGGTAGATGGACAGTTAATGGGGACCTCATCTGGGCACGCTGTCACTCAGGCCTCCTCCTTTGTTATTTTGCTAGGACTGTAACCTACAGGCTTGGGTTCCCCTGTGTCACCATGTTTAACTCAATTTGTGAAAGCCTTTAATTGTATTTCTTATATCATTCTGAGTATTAAAATGTAGTAGGAGAAAAAGCTACTGAGAAGTTGGAAGGGGGAAAAATATCACTTGTTATGTGGAGTAAGAGGCAACTTATTACATGATTTTTTCCAGGGTTATTTTTCTACATCTGTGGTTGTTGTAGGTGCCATGGAGTAGGGTCTGACTCATAATGACCTGATGTACAACGGAACAAAACACTCTCCAACACTGTGCCAGGCCCAGCACGATGTCAGTATGTCTGTGCTATTCATAGGGTTTTCAATGGTTGACTATTTCAGGATTATTGCAGGAATGGGCTGCCAGGTCCTTCTCCCATTTTTGCTGTGCTGAGGATCAATCGAACCCAGAGTGTCAGAGAGCTCAGAACAGCACTCTACCAACTGAGCTAAATGCCAGCCCATTTTTCTGCATAGTTGATGTAAAAAAAGATGGAATATTTGCCTTGTAGCTTTGCTTGTTTAACAGCAAATTGTGACATTTCTTTGGAGCATTACATAAGTGACACATATTTTAATACATACATATTAATCTGACTTAAAATGTATTACAATTCATCATTAACTTCCCTAATATAGTTAGGTACTAAAAATAGTACTCCATTGAATCTATTTTTGAATAAAACTTTGTCCAGACCTCTGACGGTTCTGTCAGGAAAATTTCTTAGGAGGTTGTATTAGTCCTAGCTTTCCAGATAAACAGAACTGGTAGAGTATCTAATTACGAAAGGGGATTTATTAGATTGGCTCACAGGATCATAGAGGCTCCACAGTCCCACAGTGGCTATTTGCCAGCCACAAAACCAGGGAAGTCGGTAGTTGCTCAGCCAGGAAGCTGGAAGTACAATCGTGAGAGATGCCAGTGCCACGGCCAGTGCCAAGCCAAAGGCAGGCCTGCAAGCCCCAGGGGAGGGGCTGGTGTAGGTAGGTGCTCAGAGGCCAAAGAGCCTGGACTCCCACGTGCACAGGCCACAGCAGCAAAAGAGCTGTCCTGATCGGGCCGGGAGGTCATAGCACACACTGTCTCCCATGTCTGCTTTTTTTTTGGTTCCCTCTGAGCTCCCAGCCAGTTGGGGTTCTTCCCAGTCAGCTCCCTGACCCACAAACCAGCATTCTCCAGAAACAGCCTCTCAGGCACGATCAGAAGTCCGGATTGCCAGCTTTTCTAGGCATTTCCTCCACTCAGCCAAGCTGTCAACCACAGCTAAGCACAGCAAAAGGTGCCTGGGCTCCAGATACGGTAAAGGTGCCCAGCACACACCAGGAAATAGGTACAAACGGATGCTCCTGTCACCTCCATGCGAGTCTTAGTGGCTTTGCCTCCTCATCAGCGTTGACACTTAACAGTCTCTTCTGGTTCCCCAAGGAAGTGGCAGCTGCTTGTGCCAAATGGGAACCCCCTTGTGAAAACCACACAGAAAACCAGGAGCGTGAGACTGGGGAGACCCCTACATTGATTCTGCAACGAAACCCCCAGACTGTGAAACACCACAAAATGGAAACTGCATTGTTTATAGGCTAGGCAACTGAGGCCCGTCCCCTTTGTGCTGGGGTGGCAGGCAGGAAGGGGGTGTTAGGAGGGAACCCACCCAGGTCAACGAGCAGACATCAGCTAAGTATTCTGAGAAGGGAAAAGGCTGCAGTGGGCAAGACATAACCAACACTCGCACAGAGATCAGTGCTGGCAGAGCATTGGGTGTGGTGGAGCATACCTGTAATCCTAGCGGCTCAGGAGGCAGAGGCAGGAGGATCACAAATTCAAGACCAGAGGCAGTCTGCGTAATTTAGTGAGGCTCTGTCTCAAAAAGTAAAAAATGGGCTGGGGGTGCAGCTCAGCGGTCCAGCACTTGCAGAGTATGCAAGCATGAGGCCCCAGGGCTCAACCCCCAGTACTGCAAAAAATAAATAAATAAATAAATAAAAAATAAAAAAATAATAAATAAAATAAAATAATAATAATCAGTTCTGGGAGAAGCAGAGAAAGGTGCGGTGGCATCCCAAGGGGGCAGATCACAACACATCTTGCAAAAGGAGAGAAACGCGTGGGAAGGAAGGGCGCCCCCTGGGAGGCAGCTTCTAGTGATGAAGCTGGAGCTCTGAACCTATACCTGTGACCCCCTTTTCTAAGGGTTGATGAAGTTCAGGACACGCAGCCTGCAGGCGATTCAGACACTGCCTGCCTGGTGCCCTTCCTACCTGGACACGTGAACACTGGCTAGTTCAGTTCTGCCCAGTGTGATAGAAAGCTGGTGGTGCCTTTTTCCCCTTTTCTGTGTCCAGCAGTGACTCCTTCAGTGCAGATGGTGTGGCTCTGTGCGAAGTGGCCGGCTCTGCAGCACATTCCTGTTCCTGCGCTGACTCTGGCCGGCTGTTTTGCATTTCCTTTCCTCCTGCTTTGCTAGAATTGCATTCCTTAACAAAAATACTTCCCCTGGGCTTAACAAGGATGTGGTCATCCCTTTATTGCTCTTCTTATCTCTTTGGGGATTTCTTTTCTGATCCATGGATTATGCAAAAACGTGTTGCTTCATTTTCAAGCCATCTAGCAGTCCATAGATGTCTTTTTTGCTTACTGATCTCACAACCAGAATTTTACTCCTTTTAATTTTGCAACCAGTTGCTTGATGGCCCAATACTTGCTTTATTTTGGCAAATGTTCCAAGAGGACTAGGAAAAAAAGGGGGAATTTTGCCATGGTTGAGTGTAATATTCCATGTAAATCAGATAGATCGAACGTGTTGTTTTTTACAGACCTGTTTTATTCTTGCTGACTTTTTCTTTATTCTTTGTAATAACGTTTAAAGAATACTTTTAAAGCACCCACAATGATGGCGAATTTGTCTGTTTCTTCTTTTTCTAGCTCTGTTAAATTTGCTATATAAAATTGAAGGCTAGGATTTTGAAGACACTAAAGATTGTGGCGTGTGATGTTCCCCTGCAGGCTGACCTTTCCAAGGTTGTGAAGTGTGCCCCTTTATCTTTCTAATAGGCCTACTTGACTGAAAGTCCACTTTGATATTACTGTAGCAGTGTATTCGTTTAGTGTTTGCATGATTGATATATATTTTTTCCTTTCTATTTGTATCAAGCCTTTCTTTGTCTTTATGTTACAGATGGGTCTTGTAAACAGCATGTAGCTGTGTTTTTTGGTTTTTAATGCAACTTGACAATCTTAGTCTTTTTCGGAGTATTTAGTTCATTTTTATTTAATATAATCACTGCTGTCATTGTGTTTATATCTGTCATCCAAGCACATTTTTCTGTTTATCACTTTGTATAGCTTTGTCCTCTTTTCTTGCCTTCATTTGGATTAACCAACTTTCCTTTTTCCATTCATCTGATAATTGGTGTTATTTTGCTCTTATTTTTTACCTTATGTATTGAAACGTGTCATTTTTAGCTTGTACTGTAGATAGTACTTTTTATTTACATTTTCCAACATCCATTGTATATTCCATTCTATCTTTTTTTATTGGAAAGTTTTAATGTACAACTTATTCCATTCTATCTTAATGATTTTTTAAAGAAGAAATTATTGCAGTGTGATTTTAAACCCTTCCAGAAGAACATAAACTTCAAATTATTTTTGTGACATGAGAATGTCATTGATCATTAAGCGTGATCAAAATTCACAAGAAGAAAATGATTCCCTAAATTCATTTATGCATATCAGTGCCAAATCTTCAGCAAATTATTAGCAGAAAGAATCTAGCAGCTCGTGAAAGGAGTTATATATGATGGCCAAGCAGGGTTCATTTTAGGAATGAAAGTTTATTGATTCTATTAAAATCATACTGCTGGATCTAAGGGGAAAATCATGTTAATGTCTATGGATGATGAAGACTTAGTTGAAAAATTCAAGTTATTGTGGATATTTAAAAACAAAGATAGCTCAATAAAGTAGGATTTAAATGATTTATAACAATGACAAACTGTGTACACACTCGCACACGTGCACACACACACACACTGAGCCCAAAGACAGTGTCATGGAAAAATGCTAGAGGCAAGTCAGCCGTTTTTCCTAAAGGTATGAATGAGATGATGATGTGACCTCTTCACCTTGCTGGTGATATTGTACGAGTTTAGCCACCAAAGCAAACACCATTTGTGCTCCCAGACAAACAAGTAAAACTTGTTTTGTGCTTTGATGATAAACTGCTCAGAAACACCAAAAGAATCTAACTGAAAAGTTCTAAATATGACTCAATTTCAGCATCTGAAATGTTGTTTGTTGTTAGGTGTCACTGAGTCAATATCCAACTCATAGCGGACTTTGTACAACAGGCAAAATACCATTGTCAGTGCTTCTCTGCTATTCATAAGGTTTTCAATGGCAGATTGATTTTGGGGAGTGGGCTGCCGGGTCCTTCTCCCAAGCCTACAGCACCTGGTGTTCCCAGGAGGTCTCTCATCCAAGTACTAACCAGGCCCGACCCTGCTTAGCTTCCGAGATCTGACTGGATCTGATGCCACAGTGCTACGGCTGCAGACCCAGCATCTAAAATAGGAAAAATAAATAAATAAGTAAACAAATAAATAAAAATGACCATTAAAAAAGTTCCTTTGGTTAGAAAATTCAATCCCCAGTGCCACAAAAGAAAAAAAAATAGCCTAAGGCAATCCAAAATGAGAATGATAAACTAGGAAAAAAATTTCCAAATGAGAAGGGAAAACTGGGAAAAAATCACCAGGAGTTTTCTATCTTAGATAGTACGAGCTTCTTTAGAAACTGGGAGTAAGAGGTAAGGGAGTTCAAAGTAATGGAGCAGCAGGAAAGGACCATGAATGGACATTTTGTGTGAAAAGAGATACAAAGACCATTTCAATTCATCAAAAGATATTCAAACACATAAAATGCTAGTTGTCATTTCATTCCATTTAAGAAGTGAGGGAATGTAAGTATAAATTTCTAAATTTACTTGCATTTTGTAAGGAGTTTTTCAGGGATGTACAGAAGTGATGGTATAAAGAGCCCCCCACATGTCTGTCAGATTGTCAGACTGTGGGAGCTTGTGTATTGCTGTGATGCTGAAATCTATGCCACCAGTATCTCAGATACCAGTAGGACCACGCATGGTGGACAGGTTTCAGCTGAGCTTCCAGATTAAGACAGACTATGTATGAAGAAGGACCGGCAGCCTGCTCCCAAAACAATTAGCCTTTGAAAACCCTATGAATGGCAGGGGAGCACTGTCAAATATATTGCCTGAAAATGAGCCCCCCAGGCAGGAAGGCATTCAAGAGATGACTGGGGAAGCGCTGCCTCTTCAAAGTAGAGTTGGACTTAATGATAGGCATAGAGTAAAGCCTCTGGAAGCTCCTTTTGCTGATGTGGCTCGACTCAAAGTGAGAAGAAACACAGCAGCTACATCACTGGCTCAAACATAAAAAGATCGTGTGGATGGCACAGTGTCAGGGAGTGATTTGTTCTATTGTACACAGAGTTGGTATGAATCAGACCCCACTTGGTGATACCTAAGAACACCACCAGCAAACAATAGCCTTTTGTCACCTGTTGAGCTGAGAGTATCAGTTTTCCATGGAAAAATTACAATGAAGGATCTGCTCAAGTCTGACCAGAGTCTCAGCCATGGCCCGTCTTGTGCAGAACGCATGCCTGTCTGCCCTGTGTTTGATCATCTATGGTTCAATCCACCCGCATTGTTTTCTCTGTTACATACCACTCACCTTTTAAAAAAGGATGTGGTTGCTCTGCCCAGTCAACAAGATTAAGAAGCAAGTCTGCGGGGGCGCACGCCTGTAATCCCAGCAGTGTGGGAGGTGGAGGCAGGAGGATCAAATTCGAGACCGGAGGCAGTCTGCATAACTTAGCCAGACCTTGTCTCAAACAGTAAAAAAAAAAAAGGGCTGGGGTGCAGGTCAGTGGTCCATCACTTGCAAAGCATGCAAGTGCAAGGCCCTGGGTTCAACCTCCAGTACGGGGGAAAAAAAAAAAAGGAGGCAAGTCTGTCTTTGCTTTGGAAAGCTCTATTCACTTTTAGGAAGGAGAGGTAGCGTTGAGTCAAATACTAATTTTGTGAAACACTTTGTAATTCTCTTACTATCAGTGGTCACGTGGGAGTGTTCACATTTACCTTGTCCTAATGTACATAATTCTTAGAAAGCTGTCATAACACTTAAGAGTTAATCGTAAACGTGTGGGCACATGAGCTGAAGCTCACCGTCATCACTGACCATCGGTGACATTATTTAATCCTCAATCTTTATTTTAAATATTTTTTTTGTTAAAATAGATTATTTTAATAGTCTGACATTGTTGATATTGTTATAGGATGTGAAACTTTTTTTACTGTCACCGTTAGGAAAGCTCGAATTACCAGAAATGTCTTGTGCTCATTGAAATGTACATATTATTGTTGGGTGCCATGGAGTTGCGTCTGACTCATAGTGACCCGAAGTACAGCAGAACAAAACACTATCCAACACTGTGCCATGCACATGATCTTTTTATGTTTGAGCCCACTGATGTAGCTGCTGTGTTTCTTCTCATTTTGAGTCATGCCACATCAGCCAAAGGAGGTCCCGGAGGCTTTATTCCATTCTCATCATTAAGGTCAACTCTACTTTGAAGAGGCAACTCTTCCCCAGTCATTTCTTGAATGCCTTCCAGCTCGGTGGGCTCGTTTTCTGGCACTGTATTTGACAGTGCTTCTCTGCTATTCATAGGGTGTACAATGGCTAATTGTTTTAGGAGTGGGCAACCAGGTCCTTCTCCCTGGTCTGTCTTAGTCTGAAAGGTCAGCTGAAACCTGTCTGCCATGGGTGGCCCTGCTGGTATCTGAGATATCAGTGCCATAGCTTTCAGCATCACAGCAACACCCAAGCCCCCACAGCACGACAAGCTGACAGACACTTTGGGATGAAATGTACATAAGGTGTACAATTTCATTTTATGGACACATATTTTACAATTGTGGTCAAACAACTTCGTTATTTTATTACCATGTTGTATTAAAGAGTGCTTGGTGCCATGTCTGCCTGAGAATATTGCCCGGCCCTGTGGGGTGTTTTCTTTGAACGGGGCCCCTTGGGAGGGAAAGTTATCACCTCCCTCCTGAGCCCCACCCGGCCTCCCTGGGCTGTGTTTTGAGGCTGTCTCAGATGTCGTGGGTCCGGCTTCCTTTATGTCACGTTGCTACTGCAACTCTGATGCGAAGCACAGACTTCCTCAGCCACCTTCCACATTCCCCATTGGCTTTGGTGGAAACTGTGGGATCCCCTCCCTAGAGAAAGCTTGCCCATGTTATGTTCATACTTCTCTATGCCTAGGTAATCCTTGCCTGCAGCCATAGCCCTTTGGCATCGGATCCCATCAGATCTTGGAAACTAAGCAGGTCAGGTCTGGTTAGTCCTTGGATGGGAGACCGCCTGGGAATACCAGGTGCTGTAGGCTTAGAAGAAGGACCTGGCAACCCACTCCCCAAAATCAATCAGCCATGGAAAACCCTGTGAACAGCAGAGAAGTACTGACAGTGGTGTTTCGCCCGTTGTATGTAGGGTCGCTGTGAGTGGGATACCAACTCGATGACACCTAACAACAACAACAAGTAATCCTCATCTTGGTTACTTTGCCACACTGGACTGGTTCTTGAGCGACACTGCCCTTCCTCCTGGTGCTCATCAGGATTTCTGGGGATACCCTGACCCAGTGCCCATGGGTGTCAGCTCTGGAAGGAGAATTTAGGTGGCATCAAGCTTCTCCTGATGTTTGCTTCCCACTCTGGCTCTCCTGCTGAGACACCACCTTGCGTCACATCCTCAGCACCTCCTCTCTCTATCTGTGGACAAGACCAGGTCTAGACTGAGTTTCATTTTCAAATGGGACCTTTGGGAACCCAAGGCAGTAGGGATTTTTCAAACAGGTGATGTCTTGGGTTTAATTCTAAGAGAAGCATGGTACAATGGTAAAGCGTGAGTGAAAACCAGGCTGCCTGGCTTGCTGTCTGCCGCTGCCACTTACTCACTGTGGGACTCTGGTTAAGTTAGGCAAGGGTTTTATTCCTTTGTTGGATCCTCTTTAAAATGATAATAGCAACAGGACCTTCCTTGTTGTTGTTGTTGTTAGGTGCCCTCCATTCTTCTCCAACTCATAGCAACCCTCAGAGGCTCTTCAATGGTTGATTCTTTCAGGGATTGCTTCTGGAGTGGATTGCCACATCCTTCTTCCATTTTTGCGGTGCTGGGAATGGAACTTGGGACCTCAGAGACTGCAGAGGGGTGCTCTACCAACTGAGCTAAATCTCAGCCCTGTACATTCCTTAGATATTTGTTAAAACACAAAAATTAGCGAGACACAATAGCTGAAAATGATAATGGATAGTCAGCATTTGGTATTTATTAGCTACTGTGCTTTCAACATTGTTGTTATAGATAGTGAAAAAAATTCTCTTTCTTTTCTATATGTTAAGATGCAGAATGTAGGTAGAGTCTGGTGAGCTAATTCACCTGACCTAACTGAAGGGAGACAAGTGAGTTCTTGTTGGAAGCTAAATGGAAAATAATGTTGGAAATACAGGTGCATGATTAAGCAGGTCTGTAAACATGCATTACCATTTATAGGAGTTAGAGGACTATATATAGTAATAAAGAACACACACACACACACACACACACACACACACACACACACACACATTTTTTTTCCTCCCTAGTCCTTGGTTTATACTGCCCAAAGCTTTTGTTACTTTCTCAGTGGCACAGCGATCGCCCTATCTTTTCTTAAAGCGTGAGGCTGTCTGTGAAGATGGCCTGTGGCCACCCCGTTGGAGTGCTTTCGGCCTCAGGAGCTGGCCTCCACCAGCACAGTCCCTCTGTGGCTTCTTCTTGCTTTTGTGTCATTTGCTCCTCTTTCTCCCCCAGGCAGGCCATAGAAACTGGAATTTCTCTTCCTCGATATAAGTCATAGAAATTAAAAATGTACTCAACTTCTGCCATCTTGGTGCTGGCGGATAGGAATTGTCTGGCCAGTTTCAGAAGGTCCTGACCATTTCCTGAGAGGAAGGCAGGCTTCCCAGAAGGCATAGGAAGCCTCTGGTTGACGGGCCTCCCTCGTTGCCCCTCTGGGTCTGTTAGCCTCTGAGGACACACTTCCTGTTCCTGTTCCTGTTCTCTCAGGTTTCTACACAGTTCTCTGTGCTGCGGTCATGCCTGTGCAATGAAGTCTCCATAAAAATGTCCAGAAAGACAAGGGTTCAGGGGGCTTCTGGACACCGGAACTCAGGGAGGCTTCAAGGAGTTTCCTAAGAGCTCATCCTGTGCTGGGAGAGGGGCGGCCTCCTCCGCAGGGGCCCTGGTCCCTTGTAGACTTTGCCTGGCCAGTATTATCTTTGCACCTGGAGGCTTATTTGTGTTCTTTAAAATATCCTTCATAAAAGAACTGGTCATTATCTTTGCCTGAGTTCCCAATGCTGCAGCTAATCTGTGGAGCCCAGAGAGGGGATGTAGCCAGTTGGTCAGAAGTTCCAGAGACCCAAATTTGTGTCTGAAGAGGGGGTATTGTTGTGGGATGCGCCCTGGTCTTGTGGGATTCGACACTGCCTCTGAGTAGGCAGCATCAAGGTGGAATGGATTAGCAGAAGTCCCCTGTGTCTGCTGCAGAATTGCTTGCTTGTTTGCTGCTGGGGAGAAAGACCCATACGTTTGCCACCGAAGAAGTGATCTGCTTTGTGAGCATAAATTAGGTGAAACTGACCTTGAATAAATGTTTGTGTTTTTTCTTGACACAGCATGGATATGCAGTGTTAAAATTAAAATGGAATATTATTGGTAAATCATATAAATATTTAAATTGAAAGAGTTTTTGTCTGGAAATAGATTTTGTAAAATCGTACCCCACTTCTTGGGAGCATGATTATTTTCTAAGGATTTCTATCAACTAGATTTAAAAGTGCCTGCAGCCATATTCCTGTGGCATCTGATCCTGTCAGATCTCGGAAAGTAAGCAGGGTCGGGCCTGGTTAGTACCTGGATGGGAGACCACCTGGGAATACCAGAAGCTGTAGGCTTGGGAGAAGGACCTGGCAACCCCCTCCCAAAAATCAATCTGCCTTGAAAACCCTATGGAACAGCAGAGAAGCACTGACAATCGTGTTTCCCCTGTTGTACAGAAGGTTGCTATGAGTCAGATACCGACTCGACGGCACCTAACAACAACAACAAGAAGATTTAAAAGTAGGTTCAACGAAAACAATACAAATTTTTAAAATGTTGATTTGTATTTAACAAAGTAACTTCAGAAAATTCCTAATTTTATAATCCTTTGGAAATTAATGTGAAATAATGTATGACTGAGTGTCATAGAGATAAAAAAGTAATATCTTTGGTTTATGAGGGTGTCATGCTACAAGATAGGATGGAGGAGACCATCAGAATTGTAGGAAACTTCTTTTGACACCATGAAATTGTGATACTTAATATTTAAATATGGGATTAGAGGGTGCTTTATTCTTTTAAAATTGACTAAGGTAGCCAGGTGCTGGGGCACACACCTGTAAGGCTTGTGAGGTTGAGGCAGGAGGATCATGAATTCGAGGTCAGACACAGCCTGTGCAGTTTAAAGAGACCCTGTCTGAAAATAAAAAAATAAAAATAAAAACTGAGCAGCTGGGGGTGCCGCTCAGTTGTGGGGCACCATGGGTTCAATCTCCCAGAACTGCAAAAAAGGTTTTAAAATTTAAACAATAAACTAAAATGGACCATGGTAAATGCATCATAGGTAGAATTTGAATAAAAACAAATTGAGTTCTATATTCTTATCCAAAATAACCAAAATCAATAACACAATTTGAAGAAGGCTTTTAAGCTAGCCATAACTAATGAGTCAATTTATTCCTTTAATTTAAGTAGATCATTAGAGTTTAAGCATATTTTCCTAACAAAATTTTATTGATTGCAGATTTAACCAACACACTTTGCTTTTTACAAGAGATTTCTAGAGATTCATTTTTTTCCTAATACAACCTAGAAATTATTTTATTTCCTTTAAGATGATATCTTATTTCAGATGCACTTCTAAAATCTACAACATAAAAATTTTCATACAGATAGCTGCTGAGTTTAGGTTACAGAGAGTAGTTTGAGATAGATTCAATGTTATGTCTAGGTACCTTAGTGCATTAGTACCTTGTTTGAGAGAAATATTGACAAATTGGATTTTACTTAGGAAAAACAACTGGGAATATAATGGATCTAAGTAGCAATTCAAGCAAAAAGTAACTGAAACAAGCAATGTGGAGAAGAGAGTCCTTGGGGGGCCTGGGCACAGGGATGGATTATGTGCACATCACAGTTGTCTTAAGTATTTGAAATAGCAGAGGAAAAAGCAGGTTCATTTATACATATTTCCATCTGCCCATCTATCCATCCTTTTAAAAGTAACCAGCTTTCTGTATCTTGGCTGCCTGCAGCCATAGCCCTGTGACATCCGATCCTGTCAGATCTCAGAAGCTAAGTAGGGTTGGGCTGGTTAGTACTTGGATGGGAGATCACCTGGGAACATCAGTAGGCTTGGGAGAAGGACCCGGCAACCCACTCCCAAAAATCAGTCAGCCACTGAAAACCCTATGAATAGCAGAGAAAACCTGTGAGTAGCAGAGAAGCACTGACAATACTGTTTCACCTGTTGTATGAAGGGTTGCTATGAGTTGGACAGTGACTCAAGGGCACCTAACAACAACAGCAACAACAACAACAACAACTATATCTCGGAGTCATATGCATACTAAAGACACAAAGGTGATAGCCCCTTCTAAAGAGGCCATATGCCGCCTACTTAAAGAAGCTTGTCCACTCATGTGGAGACTCAAGGTTTCATGAGTGTACATTTTAGCTTGGTAAACTAACCAGCCTTTGTTCCCTCCTTTGTGAACCTGGCTGATAATACAGTATGTAGTTCATGAGATGAGTGTTAGGGGAAGAATGGGCTTGCCCACAGTACTACAAAATGGAGTAGAAGATTACATGACTTTATATTACAGACTGACAGATTTCTTGACAAGTGACCACTAACCTGTATTTTTGAAATCTTCAGATTTCCTATATGGAGTGAATTGGTCATCTCCTCCTGTGTGACAAACCATCCAAAATTTCATGGCTTAAGAACACAACACTCGATTATTTCTCGCGATTTTGATAGTTTCCTGAGTGATTCTTTTGCTGATTTTATGTAGACTTCTAGACGCATTCAAGGGCTGCTCCCTGGAGGTCTGGGGCCCTGGGGCCCTGGGGCTGGCTGCAGCCTGATGATAAGCTCCTGCACTAGGCAGTCTCTTCAATCAATGTTCTAGCAGGATTTCCAGCTGTAGGGAGGGGGCCGGCCCAGATTCAAGGGGTAAGAAGTAGCCTGCATCCGCGTGGGAGAAGGGCAAAGTCATACTGTGAAAGGCACAGCGGGTACAGGGATTTGGGGACCTTGTTTGCTAATGTTGTTGTTAGGTGCCATCGAGTCGTGTCTGACTCATAGCAACCCTCATAGGGTTTTCAATGGCTGATTCTTTCAGGGATTGCTTCTGGAGTGGATTGCCACATCCTTCTCCCATTTTTGTGGTGCTGGGAATTGAACTCTGGACCTCAGAGACAGCAGAGGGGTGTTCTACCAACTGAGCTAAATCCCAGCCCCTGTTTGCTAATAGTCTATCATAAATATGCATGGCTGGATTAAATTTCTTAGGTGGTAAAGTGGAAGCAATATATTTTTTTATTTGCAATATCTAATTGCTGTACTCTCTTTGTTTTTCAGTAATCACTGCTATAGGATTATACCATGAAAAAAGATCTAATGTAAGTCCTCTGACATGTCATGCTAATTGTTGTGTGTGGTTGAAGAGTCAAGGCAGCAAACTGGTAATGGATGCTTTCTGATAGAAAGGTCCATCACTGTTTTTACGGAAATCCTGTAGGTTGAGAGATAAATCTTGTTGCTTGATCACTACTCTATCTGCAGAGTTTTAGCAACCAGAGTAAATTCTGACTCTTAACTACAGTCACTTTTAAACCTTCTTAAACCTAAGAAAATATTTTTTTTCAATATTGAGGGGCTGAAGTTGAACCCAGGGCCTCACGCATGCTAGGCAACTGTTCCACATTGAGTGACAACCTCAGCCCCCTTTTTATTCTTATTTTAAGACAGGGTCTCAGTAAGTTCCACAGGTGCCCTCTGGCCTCGAACTTTCGATCCTCCTGCCTCAGCCTCCTGAGTCTTGCTGGGATTAAAAGTGTGCCCCAAAGCACCTGGCTAGAAAATAAATACTTTAATTTGATTTCCCTTTTATCTCCTTGTACAACTAAAGACTTCAGAGCACAGAGTTGGGGTGAGGAGGGGTTCTGCTTGGCTGGGTTTTGTTGGTTGGTTTGTTTTTTGCATTTCTTTGAATGGAGCCCAGCTTTACCACTGACCCATATCCCCCGGTCTTTCTTTATTTTAACCAAGTAGTTTTGATGGCATTTGTAACTAGATAATCTTACCACTTTTTAAGCTCCTTATGACAGAAGCCTCTCTTTTAGCATTGATCTATCCTTGCTGTTTTGTAGTCTCATAGAGTTTAATAATTTACTTACCATGATCTCTTGTGAGTATATACAACAACACAGACAACATAAATATTTCCAGTTTAATACAAAGGAGACGTCACACATTGGGGAGCAACAGAGTTTTACAATGAAAAATATTCACAGTAGTGAGGTTGAATTGTAGACTTTAAATGCATGGAAGCAGCAATAATGAAGACAAGTATTAATGTATGTGGATGGTAATGTTGAGGCACAGGGAATCTCTTCTAGTCTGTTATTTTTCCATCTTTGTTTGTGCTGCATGCTCAGCTCAGAACCCTCCCCACACCTTATATTTATACTTTTAGAGCTGTGTATTACTTGGACCAGCCACACAATGGGAGCAATGTGAAATTCACAAGCATTTGATGTTTCTTATTAGGGTTCTCAAATTTAGAAAGTTTAGTTCAAATTGATATTAGGTTTATAGACATTTCAGATAACTCTGCAATTAATCTTTGTTATAATCCTGAGCCACAACTCACAGCCCTTATGGCCTTTGTCAGTTCCTAGCATCCCAATACCTTTCAAGGATATCTATTTGGGCTTCTGTCTTACATAGTTTTTGATTGACCATTTTTTATTTTCAACTGAAAAACAGTACAGATAGGCTGAAAATGGATATTTCAGAAGGATTTTCACATGGGCTGTGTGAAGTCATTTAGCTATTTTCTTATGCATCTTATATGAAGCTTCATTTTAACTCACACAAACCTATAAGTCTATTTAAGGTATAGAGAAACCTAGGCCTAAGCAATATCTTAATAATTTCTGCAAAGGATTTCAGAAAGGTTGATTTTATAAAGGGTTTCAGAGACTCTGAAGTTTCAAAAAATATTATACTTAATGTTACAGTTAATTGCATCTTAAATTCTTACTATATGCTAAATACTGTACCAAGCATGCTGCATACATAACTTCATTACTTTTCATTACAATCATTTATGACTTTTATTGTTATCTGTGTTTTTCAGCCACTCTGGAAGTTAAATAAATTGCCCTACATGCTTGCTTTCTATTTCTAGTAACAGGTCATGGTGAACTTAGAGGCTTAAAATAACACAGCTCATTATATCACACTTACCTAGGCCAGACATCCAGGGCTTCACAAGGTAGAAATTAAGCTATTGGCCAGGCTGAGCTCCTTTCTGGATACTGAAAAGACTCACAAGCTTGTTTAGACTGTTCAGAGAATCCAGCTCTTCTGGTTTAGGAGTGAAGTTTCTGACTCCTTTGCTGGCCCTCAGCGAGGGCTGCTCATCGCTCCCCGAAGCTGCCCTTACTGAGTGTCATAGGGCTCTTTCTGTCTTCAGGTCATCAATGGCATATCTACTTATTCTCTTAATTTGAATCCCTCTGGCATCTCCTCCCACCAGGCAGCTAAAGCTCTCTGCTTTTAAGGGTTCATGTGAGTAGCTTGTTGTTATTGTTGTTAGGTACCGACTCATAGCATCCCTGCGTACAACAGATGAAGCACTATTGTGCTTCTCTGCTGTTCACAGGGTTTTCAATGGCTGATTGGTTTTGGGGAGTGGGTTGCTGGGTCCTTCTCCCAGGGCTACAGTACTTGATGTTCCCAGGCGGTCTCCCATCCAAGTACTAACCAGGCCCAACCCTGCTTAGCTTCTGAGATCTGACAGGATTGGATACCACAGCTGTATGGCTGCAGGCTGTGATTAGCTTATTGTTGTTGTTAGGTGCCCTTGAGTTTGTGTCTGACTCACAGCAACCCTATGTACAACAGGAAAAGCACTATTAGTGCTTCTCTGATATTCATAGGGTTTTCAATGGCTATTTGATATTTGGGATTGGGTTGCTGGGTCTATCTCCCAGGCCTACAGCACCTGGTGTTCCCTGGTGGTTTCCCATCCAAGTACTAACCAGGTCCATCCCTATTTAGCTTCTGAGATCTGATGGGATCAGAGGCCACAGTGGTATGGCTGCAGTCATGTGATTAGCTTAGGTACACCAGTCAATAATCTCCCTCTCTTAAAGCCAGCAGTGCCACGTAACATAAAACAATCACAGGCGTGTTATCTTCTGTATACAGTGTGGGTGGCATCTTTTGCTGGGAGGACAGTCATTCTGCTTACCAGTGGTTATTACCTTGAGAGGGTGAGCTTGTGTTGGATTGAACTCCAGAGCTTTGCAGCACCACGTGCGTCAGACCTGATTTGTTTTCTGAGTGTTAGGGAAACCAGCCAGCCCTATTGCTGGTCCCACATACTACCATACAAAGTACAACCTCAAGGGTTCCAGCACATGGTTAACACTCACTAGTCTCACCAAATAGGTGAGCCAGATGGTCAGGAATCACACAGAGTAGGCTTTGTTATGCTCTACATGTTCTTGTGACTTGCACTTGTGTTTGTGAGTTTAATGTGCCTTATTTATTACAAGCTTCTATTACTGCCTTGTGTCTTGTCTCCCCTCTATCTTGTTAACACACTTTAAAAGCTTGGTTATCTAGAGTCACACTCAGCTTTTCCACAGAAATGATAGTTGTTCTACTTATTCAGTCTTTTCCAGAGGTAATTAAGTGATTGTAATTCTCACAGCAAGATGCTAAGGGAACTGAAAAGGATACAATGTCAATCAAGAAAATTATATTCTTGATCCTGTAAAGCCACTATTTAATTAGAGGGAAACGAATTTTCATGAACAAATGTTAAGTCTGGTGCACACAATGGAAAAAATATAAATTCAAATGCTATATTGTAGATCTTAACTAAGATAAATAAGTGGCTCATGTGTCTTAGGCTGTTTAGTTTAACACCTTTTGAGAGAACCATTGATTTCTTTGTGGACAGCTTTTGAATCTTGTCTGTTTGTTCCTATGATGACAACAACAGGGATTGTTGTTTTTTTCTGTCATTCGCCAGGCCAGAGAAAGCCTTTCAGAGCATAACCAGCTCCAGTGTATAGCAGCAGTGTGGATTGTGTGTGAAACAAAGTCCACTTCTAGTTTGACTGATAAGTCAGTAATTTGAGACAAGTCCCAGGATATCTTTGGACTTTATTGTGGCCAATTATAAATATGAGCAATTTTAAAATTTTGTTATTTTAAGTGACGTTGTTGTTAGGTGCTGTCAAGTCGGTGTCTGACTCATAGCAACCTTACATGCAACAGGCAAAACATGATTGTCAGTGCTTCTCTGCTATTTCTAGGGTTTTCAATGGCTGATTGTTTTTTGGGAGTGAGTTGCCGGGTCCTTCTCCCAAGCCTACAGCACCTGGTGTTCCCAGGAAGTCTCCCATTCAAGTACTAACCAGGCCTGACCCTGCTTAGCTTCTGAGATCTGACAGAATTGGATGCCACAGTGGTACAGCTGCAGGCATTTTAAGTCATATCTGCTATGATTTGCAATGTTAACCCCCAAGTTGCTGGAAACAATTAATTTCAGTATGACTGCTAAGAAATTTGCTTTCTGAATCTCATATGAACAAGTTTTACAGATAAACAGGTGGGAATATTTTAGTAAAACCTACTGAAGTATCATGGGGCTTGCTGTACTTAACCAAGCTCTAGGATTGTTTTTCTGATGTCAGGTAATAAAATTATTTCCGTCTGATGAGATTGTGTCTTCTCAAACATGTATTCCGTTTTTATTTTTTATTTATTTTTGTTGTTGTTAAGCCAGAAGTGTCTTATTCTGAATGTTACTTCATCACAATTTATGCATGACTGCACTCGCTTTAAATAAGGCATGAATACTTCCACTGTCTAAGATAAGTTACTAAAATATTAAAAAACATACATGGTGGTGCGGATTATAGCCAGCGTGGCTGCACATCATCTTGGCAAAGTTGGCGTTGCCTTTTCTATGAAATACATTATATGAAACACTAGTTGCATTGGAGGGGATTCTCCCCAAAATTGATGGTGCAGTTTTGACAAGTCAGAGCATCCGCGTGACGTTTTAAAGTGTTAAAGAAAATTAAATGAACAGTAAAATTAGAAACGGGGGCAGATCTATAACTTCTGCCCCTGGAGGGGAAGATATTATGGGCAACATGCACATAGGGAAATATTTTTCTGGTGATAAAGTTTGGAAAATAGCAACCAAAACGACCCACATTGTCATTCAGCACGTAGAGAAGAAAATGCATCTTCGCTGTGCAAGTACCTATCGGACTTGTATTGGCAGGGAGGCCTCCGGCAAGGGGAAGCAGCTGCTTCTCTGCTTCTCTTTCAGTTTTATTTTCTGTTTGCATTGCCATTGCGTCAGGACGTGGCTTCATAAAGCTGTAGGATTCTGTTAGGGAAACGACAAAGGCCGTGTACTTTGGAAGCCCATGTGTTGATTTTCTAGTTTGGTAGCAGTGCTTTATTGCCGCTGGGAGGTGACTGTGACTGTCTTAGAGGCGGGAGGCCGCCCATACCGCGTCCAGCAGGGAGCTCCCTCGCGGGGCTGTGGGCTCCTCTCTATGGAATGAATATTGTACCACGGCTTTCATTTTTTGGTTTGAATGTCATACTTGTCACATAATTCCCTTTCTGTGGAACGCTTGATGGAAAGCCCCGTTGTAAAGCTTCCTTCGTGGAGAGGGAGTTGTGTTTTCGCTATAAAGTAAACTTCCATAAAATCGGATGGAAAACCGTCTTTATGGCTTGCCAGGCAATTTGCTAGTAACAGCTCAGACCCCAGAGTGGTAGCTTTAACTCAGCGCTGTGTGTGCTTTGGGTATTTGTACATATCCATCATCTCAGTCCTTTCTTCTTACTGAAAGTCTCTCTCCTGGGAGGGGAGGTAGAGTCTGGTGCAGTCTGCCCCTGCTATGAACCACCACCAAGCCCTTTGCGTGTCTGTTGGACGTTTGCAAAGCCAAGGAATGAATATAATTTAAGTTCAACCAATCACCTCTTTTATTATCTCACACGTAACTCCTGAGAACTCCTTCCCATTAAGGGGTTCTCAATAAATACATACTGAGCATTTGGGGGATATTTTTACTGAGATGAATGTGCTTTCATGCCAGTTCTTCCTTATTAAAACTTGCTCCCTCTTACATGGTATGGCCACATCACCATACACCAGTGCCAGGGGGCTTTGTATTCTTACCTGCCGATTTCTGTATTTACTTGGGGCACTATACACCTATATTTTCCCTGTAGTGCTGTGACTCATTAGTGGCCCTATTTTACCTTAACTGAGAGGAGTCTTCCGCAACTGCACATTTTCCTTCCTTTGCCAGAACACCTTTGCACCCTTGCTCTGAATTCTTACATGAGAGGCACCATGAAACATGATTTCTTTCCTTTTAGTTTTTCTTACAAGTTGTCATGTTCAATTAACTTAAGTCAAAAGAAGGAATGTTTTTAAGGGATAGTAGAAGTCATAGTAACCTATTCTTTCAGCCATACCACCCTGGTGTCTGATCCTGTCTGATCTCTGAAGCTAAGCAGGGTCAGTCCTGGTTAGTCCTTGGATGGGAGACTGTCTGGGAATACCCAGTGCTGTAGACTAGGGAGAAGCACCCAGCCGCCCACTCTCAAACAGTCTGCCATTGAAAACCCTATGGATAGCAGAGAAGCACTGATATAGTGCTAGGCATGGCACAGTGTTGGGGAGTGTTTCGTTTTGTTGTACATTGGGTTGCTATGAGTCAGACTCAACTAGAGAGCACCTAACAACAACAATAGACATAGGTTGCTCACTCCCCTGAGGGAGCCTAAATTACTCAGAAATTTCTTCCCATTTTCCTTTAAAAACAAATAAACAAAAAGGGAAATGGTGGCCCAGACTGTCTGTTTAGTAACACCTGCATGCTTCATGGTAGCCCAGATGTTGAAATGCTATTTGCAGGAAAAGAGTTTTCTTTCATCTTTTTTTTTTTTTCCTGGTAATGTTGTTTGCTTGCTGTAGCAATTCAGTTCTGGCATGCTTCTTGGTGCCTGAGGGAATTAAAGTGAAGCGAAAAGGTTCTTAATATATTTTTCATTCCCTTATAAATTAGGTTTCATACATTTCCACTGGATACCGAGAAAACACTTTTCCCGAAGGCAGTTACTCTGCCTGACCATTTCACCCTGTAAGACGTTCTTTTCAGTTACAAACACACTCTCTCTTCAGATGCTCAAGGTAAGTCATTAATGGACTTGACTAAGGGGTATTATGGCAGAAAGTTTATTCTCCCCATTGGTTATGGGCTACTCCCAGACTTAACATGAACCATTTCACTGTTCCTGAGGCCACGCATCATTATTTTCTGTTGGGTGTTTACTGGCTGTGGACTTCGATCTAATTCACAAACTTACTGAAGTAATAGCTGCTGAGTTGTGATTCCTCCAGAATTCAAAATTTAATTTAATTTAATTTATTTTTTATTTTATTTTAATTTTTTGTGGTACTAGGGGTTGAACCCAGGGCCTCGCACTTGCATGCTTTGCAAGTGCTGGACCACTGAGCTGCACCCCCAGCCCATTTTTTGACTTTTTGAGTCAGGGTCTTGATAAATTACGCAGACTGCCTCTAGTCTCGAACTTGGGATCCTCCTGCCTCTGCCTCCTGAGGCCCTGGGATTACAGGCATGTACCACCACGCCCAGCTTGTTCAAAATTTTAAAGAGTCAACATCAGATGGAACATATGAATTGGCATATTGTACTATAGAGATTTTAAAAAAAATTATTAGTGATTTTAATATACAAATTAATGAGTCTCATTATGACGTTTCCACCCATGCATTTCATTGTACATTGCTCACGCTCACCTCCCCCTCCCCCCTCTCAACACCCTCCTCCCTCATCCCCTCCCTCCCAACTATGTTGCTGCTGTTGTTGTTAGGTACCATCAAGTGGGGGTTTTTCAATGGCTGATTGTTACAGGATTGCTTTGGGAGTGGACTGCCATGTGCTTCTATTTTTGCCATGTTGGGGATCAAACCTAGGTCCTCAGAGAGTGCAGAGCAGATCTACCAACTGAGCTAAACCCCAGCCCCACCTCCCAGCTAGGTAGCTTATTCATGGAAGGCCTCTTTGTTGCCATACAACTTCCCCTACAGAAACATTGTTTGCTGAGCTTCTTTTTTCCTGAACATTTGTTCAGAGTTAACAACAAAAACCAATTTTAATTAGTATCTTCACAAATAAATGATGAATGCACTAACACAGCGGTCCCTAACCTTTTTTATACCAGAGATCAGTGTTGTGGAAGACAATTTTCCCATGGGCCAGGGCCGGGGTTGGGGATCCTTGCGCTGTCTAGCTTGCTTCCCTGTGTACACATCTTTCTTTAACAAACAGGTGTTTATTAAAAGGAAGTATGGATGCTAGGGAAATGTAGCTTACCTGTGGCTGACTGTATATTTTCCTTGGCACGTCTAACCATGACAAATACTGAAAATTGAATTCCCCACAAATAAAATTAATTTTATCAAGCATTACATATTTTCCCCACCAACATTTTGGTCAAAACTATTGAAGATATAAATTCCTGGCTAGAACACATCTATCAGGAAGTCACTTATGTTTACATTTGCAGATCCGTAGCACGTATATATAACATATGTAGTCATTAGAAAATACATAAGCTCTGTAAGGACAGGAATTCTGCTGCTTTTCTTTTCTATGATGGTATATTCAGATCAGAAAACTAACACTGGAAAGTTCCTCGGTATTTATTAGAGTTGAGTAAAGCTGGTGTGGGCTGAGATTTAGTTCAGTTGGTAGAGCTCCACGCTGCAGTCTCTGAAGTCCTGAGTTTGATTCTCAGCACCGCGTAAGTGGGAGAAGGATGTGGTAATTCACTCCCAAGGCAATCCCGAAACAGTCATTGAAGACGCTATGAGGGTTGCTATGAGTCAGACATGACTTGAGGGCACCTAACAACAACAACAGCAACAGAGCTGGTGTCTCTCATTGGTAGTGCTGCTAATGTCACAGGCGCGTATAAATTGCCTTTGCTAATAAGCATTGACTTCTCATTTGCACAGAGGCATCTGAACGTCTTGGTCAATAAATGTCTTTTTGACAGATGATTACAAATACTCCTCCAATGATGACATCAGTGGCATCTTTTAGGTTTTGTCATAATATGATGGTATTATTTACGCTGGGAGAAGGACGTGGCAACCCACTCCCAAGGCAATCCCGAAACAGTCAGCCATTGAAAACCCTATGAGGGTCGCTATGAGTCGTACTTGACTCTACAGCACCTAACAACAACAATTTATGCTGGTTCTCTGTTAGCTTGGAATAACCTCTTTTTTCTTATTTAAAGTATATCCATTCTTCAAAACTAACCTCAGGTGCTACCTGAACCAACATCCTTCTCTGTTTGCAGCAGCGTTTATTCAATGTTATTTGTTACTCATGTATGTGTTTGATGATCACTCAGTGAATATGCACTCACTACCTTGAGTGTTACGAATACTTCTCCTAACCATAAATTTTTATTACAGTACAGTCACAGCCTATTAGTGTGGTGAGTTTGTAGTTGAATTTATTATTTTAGTTTCATTATAAAACTAAGCCCACAATGGAAGTGGTTATTTCTTTTCCTTCCTTCCTTCCTACCTTCCTTCCTTCCTTTTCCTTCCTGCCTTTTTGCCTTCCTTCCTCCCTCATTTCCTTTCATTTCCCTCCCTCCCTTCCTTCCTTGTTTCCTTCCTTTCCTTTTCTTTCCCTTCCTTCCTGCCTCCCTCCCTCCCTCCCTTCTTTTCCTTTTCCTTCCTTCCTTCTCTTCCTTCCTGCCTGTCTTCCTTCCTCCCTCCTTCTCTCTCTTCCTTTCCTTTCCTTCCCTCCCTCCCTTCCTTCCTTCCTGCCTGCCTGCCTTCTTTCCTCCATTCCTCCCTCCCTCCCTCTCTTCCTTTCCTTTTCCTTCCTTCCTTTTCTTCTTTTCCTTCCTTCCTTCCTTCTACTTGGAAAAGTGCCTGGCACATCGACAAGGAAGGATCTGGGCTTGTAGGGCTTCAAACTTATACTGTGTTTTGGATTTCCTTAAGAAACAGAATCCCAGACAGGTACAATGGTTACACATCTGTAATCCCAGCACCTTGGGGGACTGAGACAAGAGGATTGTAGTTTTGAAGCCAGAGGCAGCCTGCGTAACTTAGCAAGATCCTGTCTCAAGAAAAAAAAAAAAAAAAAAAAAAAAAAAAAAAAAAAAAAAAAAAAAAGAGATCCCAGAGTAGGACTGCAAAATTAGTTAATTGGAACATTTTAAAACTCTTTCTGTAGAATGGGAAAAGGGATCAAAAGTGATAGCTACCAAAAACTTGAAACATACTACACTCCTCACAAAACTATCATAATTAATAACCTGATTCATCTTTATAATGCTTCCTTTCCTGTATATTTTTAGGTATATACACTGAATTTCCTCTTTCATATGTAAATGCTTTTTACTGTTTTCTATTGAGAGAATGGGCTGGGATTTAGCTCAGTTGGTAGAGCACAGCTCTGTAGTCTCTGAGGTCCTGAGTTCGATTCCCAGCAGTGCAAAAATGGGAGAATGACATGGCAATCCACTTCTGAGGCAATCCCGAAACAATCAGCCATTGAAAACCCTATGAGGGTCGCTATGAGTTGGACAGAGTCCATGGCACCTAACAACAACAACGAGAGGCTAATAAAAAAAAATCTTTTTAAGTTCGTTTTTTTTTTTTTTTTGGTTCCTGGGGATTGAACCCAGGGCCTCAGGTATGCTTTGCAAGTGTTCTACCACTGAGCTGTACCTCTAGCCCATTTTTTATGTTTCATCTTGAGACAGAGGCTCGCTAAGTTGCACAGGCTGCTCTGTCCAGGAACCTGCGATCCTCCTGCCTCAGCCTACTGAGTCACTGGGATTATAGGCGTGAGCCACTTAGCCTGACTTCATCCTTTTTCCTAGCGAAATGAAGAGAGGGTTTGTTTGTCTGGTTGGTTGGTTGATTGTTTACCTTTTAGGCGATGTTTTGGGAGTGTTTGCTCACTTCACAATGCGTTCCTGGAAAGTCCCACTTCTAACTTCCTCCCTGGCTTCTTGCTCAGGCAATCCCTGTGTGGAGGGAAGTGTTGGAGAAGTCCAGCTTTGGATTGCTTCCGCGTGGTCTCTGACAGGCCAGCGCCGTGGTGGGGGGCAGGCTGGCCGCCTTCCTCCCACCTCTCCATCCTCACCCTTCTGGATGGTCTTGGTGTGAGAGATGGGGGCACAGCGTGGAAAGTAGCACCCCGAGCTTCGGAAACAGTGACCCCAGGGCCTGTGTCTCCATCCTTAGGGTCCTAAGCCAGGCCTGGATGCACCTTGACGTCCACTGAGGTCAGGCTGTCCCCAGAGTGGGCACAGACTGACGGAAATGCTGATAGGCTACCTGCCGGCAGTACATGCTACAAACTCAGGATGACATTTAGGAAGTCGAAGAGGAACAGCAGACTGGGGTCCCACAACCCTCACTGCAGGCCTGGACCCCTACTTCCTCACCCCAGGCAGCATGGGGGAGGGGTGCTCAAGCCCCAACTCCACCAATGTCATGGAGAAATCTGTCTGGGTCTGAAGTACTCAGCGAGTTAACACTCTCCTTTACCATCTTCCTCTTTCACTGCCAAGTAATTTTCTAGTCAGTCCCTAGGAATGTTGCACTGAATGTCTTTAGGATCTTATGTTCTTGTTGTTAGGTGCCGACCAGTTGGTATCTGATTCATATCGACCCTATGTACAACAGGCAAAACACTATTGTCAGGGCTTCTCTGCTAATCATAGGGTTTTCAATGGCGGATTGATTTTTGGGAGTGGGTTGCCGGGTCCATCTCCAAGCCTACAGCACCTGGTGTTCCCAGGCAGTCTCCCATCCAAGTACTAACCAGGCCTGACCCTGCTTAGCTTCTGAGATCAGATGGGATTGGACACCAGGGGGGTACAGCTGTAGACTCCAAGCCCTGTGGGATTCATATAAGCTCACCTTTTACTAAAGTGGACTTTGAAATGGATCAGATCAGAGCAAAATTCATGCTTCATAATCATATTTAGACAAATCACATTGATTCCTGCAGCCTGAACTATCATTTGTGGTGGATGCTGTTCTGTGGTCATTGTGCCCCTCAGGAATGAGACTTTGTTACCCAGTTGCTGGGATGGCTGCTTGCTGGTCCCCACTGAGAGCCTCTTGAGGACAAATTCTTCTTGCCCAACCTGGGTCACGCCCATTCTGCAGGGGTGGCTTCCTCCAGTGTTCCTTTGGTGGCAGTTTGAGCTGGGGGTTTGTACCTTAAGGCCCTGGTTCTGGTTCTTTCAACCTGGGGTAACTCTCAAGGGCCATCCCAGCTTCAGAGCTCGACACAGCCCAGAGAGTGAGGGCATGGTGATTTGACTTCTCCCAAAGGCATGTCTCAAAATTCCTCAGGGCATAGATCTGTGTCAGATACCTGGAACATTCTCAGTTATTTTAGGAAGCGCAATCTTTTTAATAATAGCTTTTCTGGGGGTGAGGGCGGAGACCATTTAGAATACATGACCCACTTTTAGAAATGTCCAAAGTATAAAAGATTATGTACATGCTTCCTCCGTTTAGGGACGTGCGTCATCAGAGTACACGCAGGTGCTGTAATGGCCTGCTGTATGCCCAGGCGAGCTGTGACCTGGAGCAGGTAGAAGCTTTTCACGGAGGCCACTATGTAAAAAAGGTCGAAAAGTGTTCTTCCCTTTTCTCCATGCAGTTTTCTCTTTACTCGCTCTCCTGGCTCGATCTTTTCTGAACTCAGGGTTTCAGATCACTGCATTATGTCTCCTGTCCTGCCATCTCTTAAACTTCTAACATATTCTTCTGCCCGCCAGAACCTTTTCTCTGATTATCCTGTTAGACCCTCTAACTAAACATGTCCAACACCAAGTGCATTATCTTTCTCTCCATTTCCAGTATCAATTAGTGGTACTGCTCTGTTGATATTCCAAACCAAAATATCCCATAGTGATATGAATGTTCTTTTTCTCTCACCCTACATATCCAGACACACAAAAAAGCATGCCAATTTTCCTATGAAATATTGCTCCAGTCAGCCCTCTCTCTTCAATTTTGTTTGTTTTGTTTTGTTTTGTTTTATGGTACTGGTGAGATGAAGCCAGGCTTCACGTATATGGTAGGCAAGGACTTGCTCTACCACTGGGAGGCACGTGCAGCCCCTCTTTTATTAATTTTTTTGTTTTTAGACAGAGTCTGATTAAGTGGTACAAGGTTTCCCCTGGCCTCTTGTCTTAACTGCTCAAATTGCTGGAATTCAAGGCTGGTGCCATTGCTCCAGACTCTTGGTTCTCAATCTTACTCCCTCAGTGTAGGAATAATCATTGAGTTGATTTCAGCCACTGACTCCTTTTCCTATCTTCAGCCCTATTTGCTTTACATGTACCTTGGCCCTGTGGTCAGGACAGTCTGTACCACATGTAGATCCTTCCGTGTCATTGCACTCGTGAACACAACGAACAGCAGCTTCGGACAGCCGAGGCTCTCTGTGACTTCCTCTCCCTCATTTGCCATCCTCCTTCCCCTCTCTTCCTCTACTTGGGTGCTGTTAACCTTGAACTTCTGGGAGTCCACCTGTGTGCTTCATGTTGTTTCAGGCCTCAGGGCCTTTGCCTAGGATTTTCACTCCTTCTGGAAGCCTCTGCTTTCTTAGTCTGACTCTCACCATCCTCCAAGGTAATTTATTTTCATTGCCTCCTCCACGGCGTTCCTTCCAACCTAAAAATCCTCTAGTTCTGTAATGAGCACATATATTATGTTTCTATAACGTCCTAAAGCACAAGGAATGTAGTGATTTGCCTTTGTATCCACAGTGCCTGGTATATATTAGATACTCAATAAATGTCTGCAGAGCAGAATTGAGTAAAACCAATAGATCCGACTTCACAGCACCTAACAACAACTCATTTCTTACTTGTTATATTGTCAATATTGTCATGTCTCTTTGTGGGAAAACTGATGAATTTGTAACTTATTTATAAATATTTATTGAGTGCCAGTTATGTGAAAGATACCCCTAGATAGTGAAAATAAAATGCTGAATTAGTGCTAAATAATTTAAAAATACATGCTGTGTCTATCAGATACATAAGGCGATTTCATTGATTACTCAAAAGAAAAGAAAAAGAATGGGTACATACTGTGTTTTAGGCAGTACTCTGGAAGGAAGGGAATTCTGTGAGGAGAAGTGTTGGAAGGAATGCCTATCTATAGGCTATTTTGAAGAACATTTTTGTTAAACAGAGAGCAGACGACTTAGGCAGGAGTTGGAGGAAGTTATAAGGCCAAGAGTTTTTCTAGCACAGATTAGAGTCATGGTAGTATGCAGGTTTTATTGAGATGAACAATGACACAGAGTCAGAAAACGTGGTGTGGTGTTGTGGGGGACAGTGGGTTCAATTGCTGAAGTGATGGCGTTAAGAACATGAGAAAGGATAGGATCTAGTGCACAAGAGGGGGGTTTGTCATTGGATAAGGACTCAGTTTATCGATGGTTATGAACAGAAAACAGAGCACATGGACAGAGATCTAAGTAATTAGAAGATAATGAAATCCTCTGGTGGGTCTTCTTGTTTCAGTGAAATCAGAAGCAAATAATCAGTTCTGTATGAGGGAGCCAGGACTGATTTGAGAAGAAGGAGGGTGGTAGTCACCTTGGAAACTAATAGATTAATGTTGTTGTTGGGTGCCATCAAGTCAGTATCTGACTCACAATGACCCTATGTACAACAGGGGAAACACTATTGCCAGTGCTTCTCTGCTGTTCATAGGGTTTTCAACGGCTGATTGTTTTTTGGGAGTGGGTTGCCAGGTCCGTCTCCCAACCTGGTATTCCCAGGCGGTCTCCCATCCAAGGACTAACCAGGCCTGACCCTGCTTAGCTTCTGAGATCTGACAAGATCAGATGCCACAGGGCTGTGGCTTCAGACAACAGACTAATGTTAGGTGTTAGGGGCTGTGGAGTCGGTATCTGACTCATAGCGACCCTCATATGGTTTTCAATGGCAGACTGTTTCGGGATTGCCTTGGGAGTGGATTGCCAGGCCCTGCTCCCATTTTTGCGATGCTGGGAATTGAACTCGGGTCCTCAGAGACTGCAGCGCAGCACTCTACCAACTGAGCTAAATCCCAGTCCCAACAGACTAATAAGATGTAATAAATATCTGGACATCACTATGGGTGGCTTGTGCTGTGGCTAGAGGTCAGGAGCGGGCGGTGAGCTTCATGGCACAGCACATGCTGCCACCACACCCGGTGTTCTTCATCTTAAATGGTAACCTTGCTCTTCCTGAGTCTTAGGCCAGCTTCTTCAGTCATCCTTAATACTGCTCTTTCCCCGTTAACATCCAATTCCTTGGCCGATCCCATCTCTCTCTCCATCTCCGTTTCTGATCCCCTGGATTGTTGTCGCTGTCTTCCAGTCTGCCTCCCTGTGCCCGTACCTGCCCAGAAGATGAGGCAGCCCGAGTGTGCCTTTAAAATCTAAGCCACTTCAGGTCACGGTGAACGTGCTTCTCTTGATTTCTGTGACTAATACATGTGACGCTGTTGCACATACCCCAGATAAGATGCTAATCATAGCGCAGGTTTACTTCCTCTTCCGTTTTCCACACCATTTCTCCCATGCAGATTATCCATAGTTTTCCTTCAGTGTAGCTATTTGGAAAAATACATGTTTAACTCAGTAGTTGCCTAACACCGGGACTGAGACTGAGTGACTGTGGAGGCGGACAAGGGAAACTTTTGTGATTATGAATGCGTTCTGTACCTTGTTTGTTGTGATGGTTTCGTGAGTGTATGTATTGGTCAGAACACTGCAGATTGTACTTTTTGCATGTGTGTATTGTGTTATCTTGAAAGTGTACATCAGTAAACCTGATTTAAGAATGCGGTCACGAATACATGGGAAAAATAGGGGAACATTACTCAAATATGCATATGAGTTTTACTACATATTAGCCAAAAGGCTCCACAAACCTCGTAAATTGATAAAAGTATAACCCAAAGTGATATAATTGTTACATAATGGAAAAAGCCTATGCTGTGTTACTCTGTACCCCACCAACTTTTACCAATAAAGGGAAAAACAGTGTGGGCCAGGATGTCAGAGAGAACAAGAAATAACAGGATGCACAGCCTGACAATTCAATATTATTGAAATTATTGTAATTCAGTCTTATTCAATTCAATGATTCAGGATTATTGACATTATTGATTTGTGACTACACAATGGACCAGGTATATTTTCAGATTTTTATAAATTTAGAAGTCACATAGCATGAAATTATTGTGACATTTTTTTTTCCCCCATCAGAAATACTCAGCAGGTCAGAATTTGAATTGGGCAAGATGAATGTGGCCAGAAGATGAAATGGGTAGAAACTCCCAGTATGGCATGGGGGGTGGGGGCATTGCAGCAATGGCCTGAGGCCCCTGCTGAGGAGGGGACAAGTATAGCTAAGGGGGGTGCTGTGAGAATGGGGTGATGATTCCTGAAGGCACAGAGTCAGTGCTTTTAGCCAGTGGAAGGGCAGGAGTGAGTGAGATGAGCAAGGCTTCCAGCCACAGAATTTTCTCATTTAGAACAAAGTACAAGGCTTTTTTTTTTTTTTTTTTTCCAGTACTAGGGGTTGAACCCAGGGCCTCGCGCCTGTATGTTCTGCAAGTGCTGGACCCCTCAGCTGCACCCCCAGCCCATTTTTTTACTTTTTGAGACAGGGCCTGGTTAAGTTACGCAGACTGCCTCTGGTCTCCCACTTGCGATCCTCCTGCCTCCGCCTCCTCAGCCGCTGGGATTACAGGTGTGCGCCACTGCGCCCGGCTAAGTATCAATTATTTTATAGCCATTCTTTTCTATGTCTCACATCTCACATCTGTGTTTTGCTTGAATGATTTTTTTATTGTCTGGGAATGCATTTTCATAGAATTATTTCATAGACTGTCTGCAGCTCTTACATTTCTAAGATTGGGTAGGAAAGAATGTTGCCTGCGCTCTTTCTCAATGCTAATAGCTTTGTGGGTTCAAACTCATTTTCCCTTAGAACTTCAAAGATGAGTTTCTTGTCTGGTATGACCATAATCATATTCCTTCTGATTCATGTCTATAAATGACTTGCTATTAATATTTTCCTCATCCTAGTCTTAGGAAAATTAATTTTAAGTTGCTTTGTTGTTTATCTTTCTTATGCTCCTTCAATGTAAAAGCTTGTGTGTTTCTTTAAATCTGTGAAATTTTCTCATGATTTAAAAAAATTATTTCATCCCTTCTATTGTTTTTACTATTTCTTTCTGAAACTCCTTTTAGATAATATGTTGAGATTCCTAGCCCTGACTCATAATTTCCAGCTTTTTTATTTTCTGTAGAGGGGTTTAGGAGAATTTCTTTATCCTTCGTAAGGGTTTGAATGAAGTACTTTGAAGAACTGTCTGTAGGAATACATCGCATTGACTGTTCTGGACAGTAGGCTAAGTATTATAGTTGTGCTGCCCCAAGGAAACTATCCATTATACTTGCCCTAGAGAATTATACTAGCTAGGGTTTTTCCAGAATACTTACTATAACACTTCTGGGGAACGCTTCTACCAAATGACACAAAACACATATGAACAGTAGTAGATAAGAGTGGGAAAGACTGTTCCCACTGCATAAAGTAAAAGGTGATAAACATTTTCTACAAAGATAATAAATGTTTCAGGCTTTGCAAGTTTTGTGGTCTTTGGCACAGTTACTTAGTTCAGCCACTATACTGTGAAGA